>CANHQG010000417.1:0-28970 GCA_947462335.1 Harmothoe impar
ACGACCACTAAGACAGTGAGGGGAGAAGATGCCAGAGAATAAGAGCCGCTATTGATAAATTATAACCCCTTAAGCAGTATAAATTATACTGCATTCAGCCTGAATGCAGGGGGCGCTCATTTGGGTCTGACGATTCAACTCACCAGGGCTGCATTCGTGACATTCATGCACCATAACGACAATTAGCACTTCACTTTAAAGCAGTATGCTGCCCTTAAATGGTTCAATAATAATAATAATAGAATCAGCCCCCGACCACAACAACACCCCCCCCCACACCTTATCTCACCTGGTCGTTGTTCTACCTGCAGCCCTCGTCCAACACAACACAGCCGCATTATTGGAACAGTAAATGGCTTTTTATGACGGCGGCTCGCGGCGTGATCCGTCATAGATTTGCGTTATCTGGTGTTATCTGACATTATCAGGCTGCTGGGGGCTGTGCCGTGTACAGGGGGCCGATAACTGACTCGTGTTAACTGGTAGTAGTACTGGGGGGGGGGGGGTCAAGCTGTTACCAGTAGGGGGCAGCTCACGGAGCAGCTCAGGCCAAAAGAAAAAGAGGTTTGTGTCAGGTAACATGGGAGGAAAATGTAGGGTCGGTAGGCCCTGTTTTGATTTAACCACATAGCAGACTAGAACAATACTAGAATTGTGAGTGGAATCCGCCCGGTGATTATGCCACTTTAGGGGCCGCATAGAGCTTTAATGTGCTATGTCCTTTTGTGCCTTCAATGATACATCATTATCTCACCAGGGCTGCATCCATGCATCAGGTCGACCCCTCGGGAGTGCATCAACCCCGTGATGCTAAATTGCAGCAATGGGGAGTGTTGCATTGAGGTGATTATAACCCGTATGATGCATTGCCGCACGCTCACATAGGCTGGCATGATACTACTACTTCTGGTAACGACTCCACTGCTGGGTGGTAAAGACTCCACTGCTGGGTGGTAACGACTCCCCTGCTGGACGGTCTAACTGCAGGCAGTGCCAGGTACAATCACAGAGACAGGCAGCACAGTAGGAGTAGTGCTGGCTGCGGCACCCACCAATCACTGCGTATCGGCCGTTGGCAGTTACCAGAGCCGTCTAGATGGCGCGGGGTACCAGTGGCAGTACAGGGTGCCAGGAGCACCTCCCTACACCCTGGTTACCCTGGTTACCCTGGTTACTGAGCGGCTCAGGCGGTAAGGGGACGGTCGTCATGGATACGGCATCCAGCCCTCATGAGCCGCTCCCTGAGTTAGTAAGGGCATGCCGACTTGTGGTAAGGGCATCCAAGGCAGGGGGACATGGATAAAACCTGCCTTTGGGGAAGACAAAAAGGGGGCCTTTTACACCAATCTAACATCTTATTAAGATGTATAGCCATGTAGGGCACTTAAACAGGCTCCCCGTGTGTTTAATCAATGCCAATGGTCACATCAGAGACATACAGAGACTCATTGGTCACATCTAGGAGGTAGGAGAGGAGAGGGGTGGGTCGGGTGTGTGTATGGTGTGTGTGTGGGGGGGGGGGGGGTGTATTGACTGTTGGTAGGTGGACAGGCGTGTTGGCATGACGACCCATGCAGACAGCAGCAGGAGAGGGTATTGTGTAGTGTGTGTGTGTGTGGGGGGGGGGGGGGGTATGACCTTACATACTTACACACATCTGTGCCGTCCTTCAGACAATACGGCCTTACAACGCGTCATGTGGCCACATGATAGACTCCCCGTCCCTGACCACGCGGATTTATGCTATGGGGCCGCCATCTTGGCTCAGAGCAATGCATTGTGGTTAGGCTCCAGAGCAGTGCATCATGGGAGAATTTCTTATCAGCTCCTTTGTTCAACGTGTGAGGAGAGGAGATTAGCCTGATAAGGAGATGGAGAGAGGGGAGGAGAGTCAGGTAGTCAAGGGCTAAACTCCATCTGTCCTTCTATGTAGCAGCCCCCCCCCCCCTTTCCTCCAGTTTTACGTCTCCTCAGTCTCATCCCTAGAGGTCTGAATATGGTCATACGTACATTGAGACGTCAATAAAAGAAAGAAAAAAGAAAGGTGTTTGTCACAATAATATGTCACATATATGCATGTTATGTATGCTACATGTGTCCAACCCCCTCCCCATGTGTCCCCACGTCCCCTACCCCCTCTCAGAGCCCCCCCCCCCCCCCCCCGCAGACAGGAGCCGACCTCTGCGGCTGCCGCTTGCCGCATTGTGCCGACCCCAGGACCATATTGATAGAGTATTTGCTGAAATATCGATCGGGCTGAGAGCTCTGACGTCAGAGGGGAGGAGGGATGAGGGGCTCCCAGCTCGGCGTTCTGCCCCGCCATCACACAAACCGCCTTCTCTTACACACACAAATCATTCCCCATATAATATCAGCCCCCCCCCCCCCTCCCTACCTCCCTACAGTAATACGACAGCGTTGGGGCAACCCTGAAGGAGCCGTATAGTGCCATAATGTACCATTCACCTTATTGTAATGATGCGTGAATTTAGTACTGGCGAGCTACATGCCGACCCCATGGGATTGATACACTCCCAAATGTCCGACATGATGCACCAGTGCTGTATTGGTGCATCATGACGGCAGATAAAGCTCAGAGTCCCGCTCCGACTGGTGATGGAGGGGCACCAAGTAGTGGGGGCCATGCCATCATAACAGGCCTAATAGGACCACTTAGAACCCCCACCTCCCCCATATATAAAGGTCCTCGTGTCACCCTGGGGGTCGCTGCACCTTAAAGTGGCTGTATGTATTAGTATATGTGGTGGATGAGGTATCACAGTACAGAATGTACATGATCTATAGCAGCCTGGTCACCTAGCCTGCCTTAGTGTATCAGTGTGGTACTGTGACGACGTGTGAGGCGTCACGACGGCATTAGGTGTCTACATGTATCATAACCTACTCATATAGTGACTTAGTCAAATTCTGCGATACATCAGAATGGTATCACCAGAAGTACAGAGGTACAACAGTGTACCTTTTCTTCCCTACGGTACGGGAAGTCACGTGACTAAGCTGCCACCCAGTTGACACCAGACCACTAAGTCCTCAGTGTCGTTACCATAGCAACACACAGAGCCACAGCGTGTTTTAATACACGTCCTTCTAAGAAGCTTTAATGGAAAAGTGGTGTTTGGTATTAATTACAGGCTCCATTCTGCCCTAAACTCTGCCACAAACTCCGCCCCTCCCAGCCCACAGCAGCCCGGTCTGACCTCTGGTGTGACCTCTACCCCCCCCCCCCTACACACACACACACACACACACTGCCCCCTTCTCTGCCCCTGTGTGTACCTGTATACTAATAAGGTTTACATACATAGGTAGGACTCCTAGATCCTACCATAGGGGTTGGAGGGTTGGGTTGGGGGAGGGGTGTTTGACTGTAAGTGAGTTTCAATATCATGTGTTTTCTAGTTTGGGGTGACCTCTCAGGTAAACATACCTCCAAAATCTAACTTAAGGGTGCTGGGGGATGCCAGAGTCTGGGTCACCGGGTGTGGAGTCACAATATATTGTGCATTAAACATTTAGCATTTATTTTTACATCACATACCACACCACGGTACACACCTCCTCCCCATGACACCCAGTTCTATAGGCATTTACTCTAAATAGAGACTGCATTGTCCACCCACCACCCCTGTACATGGTACACGGTACATGGTAAATGGTACCTGCCCTGGAGACTCTCCATGCGATGCTGCCCTTAGGGAGTGGTCATTTTTTAACAACAATTCGTTTTGGTGACTGGTCCCCCCCCCCCCTCAAGAGGGGTCCAAATATTTTGTTCCCCCCCCCCTTCAAGGGGTCCAAATCTTTTTGGTCCCCCTCTTCAAGGGGTCAACATTTTTGTGCCCCCCCCCCAAAAAAAAAATCCACCCCCCCCCCTGTTGTTAAAAAAATGACCCCTCCTTTATCCTACTGCCCTCCTCCATGGTGTGTAGATTGTATTAAAGCCGCCCTGGGCCCTACTTACCCCGCTGTACGGTAAGCCGCACCCAGACCGCAGTCTGAATACATGAATACCGCGCACATAAATCTAACATGAAATAAATTGGAGCATGACCAAAAATGCATCAATAGTGATTACAAATGGCCGTTTAGTGGGAAGCCTAATTAATGTGACATAATTAAATGTCCAGACTGGAAGCATTTAATCAATTGATGAATGGGTGTGTAATCAGGGCCCTTATGCTATAGGGGCCTGGTGGGGGGGGGGGGCTGAGAGTGCTATAGGTGTGGTGGGAGGTATTCTTGGTAAACCAGCACTATTCCCACTAGGGGCCTTCCATAAAGTATGTACGCAAATTTTCTCCAGAAATTGACCTCCCCACCCCCCCCCCTAAAGTTCTTGTACGCATTAAAACAAGGGGTTCATGTACGCAAAATTTCGGAGAAAATAGACCTCCCCCCCCCCCCCTTGGTGCATATACTTTATGGAAGGCCCCCTATTACCGTCACTGTTACCCGCTAGGCCGACATAATGGCGGTTTACGTTACCAGACCCTACCTATAGCAGCACAGGACTGACCCTAGAATTTGTTGTTCAATTCTATGGCTACACTTTGGAGTCAAATTGTTTGTCCACAAGTCCGGCAATAGTACACTCTCAGGGCTAGTGTTTAGATTCTAAACACTGTCCTTAGCACTTCACTGTCCCACATACAATGTATTGGTAACCTGGCACCAAAAAACCCATGAGTTGATTTCTTGTTCATTGAGGCCTGACAAAAACAAATGCCCTACCTACCCTAGATTGTCAGCCCCTGTAACCTGAAACACACCATGTTTAGCCTTATTACCATGTACGTTATACCAGTAGGTTGGAGGTATACCCGGGGAGGGGAGGGGGTAGTGTGTGCTCTCGGCAACACGATATAGCACCAAACACCACCCTGCCCTCACCATGACTGTGCAAAAGCAGCACTCCTTGTTCAAATATTGGGTTAAGGTGTCCCCCCCCCCCACCCCTGTAAGCTGCCCCCAAGACGCACAGGGGCCCAGTGTAAGGGTGTGTGGAGGGGGGGGGGGGCAGGTGCAAATTGAGCATGGCATGAGCCCTGCTCCAGCCAATCCAACTAGATCAATATATTCCCTAGACTTGCCACTTCTCCCTCCCTCCTACAATACAGTAGGAAAACAACGTTTCTGGGAGCCATACCCCTCCCCTCCCCTGCCCTGCTTCTCCCCCTAACCTTCATACATACACCATGGCCTATAAATACGCTGTACTATAAAGGTATGCTACAGTTTGCTGCATTTTCTTCTGCCTTTCTTCCTTCCCACCGTCGTCCTCCATTTCTGGCTTCACTCCCTCTCTGCCCCCCTCTTTCACTCCCTCCCTGCCCTGTCCTCCTCCCGTCCCTATATGTACTGATATATGCCATTATAGGTGGGGACACTTGACAACCCTACCAGCTCCCCAATGTCCAGGAGTGTACAGGAGTCGACTATCCTCAATACTGTACTATACTGTACCCTGCAGGCACGCCCCCTGCCGTACCTAACCGGCACTAACGTCTTACGTCACGCGTGTTAAGTAGTTATGACAACAGACCTACGTCACACACGTCACACACAATGGCGGCCGCTATTGCCGACACCTGGTGGGGATTTACAGAACCCTGATTTATACAACCAGGTCAATAACAGCATAAATATCCAGTTCTATCACATGCTGAGGTAACAAAGACTGTATGCTAGAAAGGTGCTCTATACCACGCGACATTAACATGCTTAACACATGTAATTGATGTACAACAGCCACAGAAAAGAATACATGTACTCAGATGACCATATTTTCAAAACATAATTGGGAAGCCTGGATATTACTGTTGAGGGAGAATATAGACCCCACTGAACAGGCCGTTTACACCCCCTGTACAACGTGTTGACGTGATACATGAAATATGCCGCATTGTAGAAGGAAACAGCAGGAGAGAGAAGTAAAGGAGGAGGGCCGCCATGTTGGATGCACGGCGGGCCGCTCCCGTCATTGATCACAGCCTCCCGGGTCACGTGCTCACCTCAGGGCCCCCACTGACCTTGCTGATCAATAAAATGGCCGACCTAGGGGAAGCTCAAGTCGTGTGTGGGTGTGTGGGGGGGGGGGGGTGAGGGTAAAGGAATGCTGGGGTCCGATTGTAATTCAGCGAGGGTTCTGAGGGATTGGTGAACATGAAAAGAGGAAGGGTTGATTTAAAGGGCTTTGGTGGAAATGTATAGATTCTTATATAATGACGTTGGTCGTTGCTGCTCATGATAAAAGGGGGGAGGTTTTGGTGAGGGGAAGCTGCAGGGTTTAGGTCAGGCGGGGGGGGGGGGTTGAGGGATGAGCGTCTTGTCCTTACAAGAAGAAGCGGCATGAATGACGTCATCCATCAGACACCTCTACATTTACATCCGGGCGGTGCGCACGGACGCCGCGCGGACGCCGTGTTGGAGTGAGCTGGTCAGCGGAATGGGATGTGGCAGAAGAGCGTCTTGAGACCACCTCCCCCTCCCCCCATCTTCCCCCCTCCTACCTCCATCCTCCCCCAGGGATCCTGGCGGGAGATAAATGCTGTAGGGGGATGAGTGAGGGAGGGCTGAGGGGGGAGGGAATACATCGCCCTGCCTACATCGTTTTATTGTCGATTACTGTCTTATAAAACGTCATTCCTCCCCCTGTTACAAGTAACATTGGATATCATATAGCGTTATAGAACATTGTCATGTGTAGGTCGCCATCTTGTTTTAACGCTGGTACCTATAGGATAGTCTATTCTTCAGGAACAAGTTTAAGTTATATAGTAGTTCCATTGTATGCCACTGTTACTGCCACCATGGCGCTACAGTAGTTCTGTCACCCTCTATAATGTGTCCTTTCCTTTTTGCTTGTAGGTAAGTGTCGCCCCCTGGTGGATGTTTCTGTACATGACGTAGACATGGCGTAAGGTAGGACAGTGATTTTAGTTCCCCATGCTGCCGCCGCTACTGCTACCACGGCGCTGCAGCGACTGTCATGGGCCTAGGAAAGGACGGTCATCTTTCATAGTTTGTACAGCAGTTGCTGTAACTGGTATAGGGTAGACTGACCGAGAGTCAAACAATACCTTGTCATGTCCACCTCAATTAATATGTAGTTATTCATGCATGATATATCCTCTATAATTCTCCCTGCTGGAAAGAATAACACCTTTTACTGTTATACTGAAAAGAGGGCTTATAATGCACAAATGACTTTAACATTGAGGTGGACATCTGTAGATATTGGCTGACTCTGTGTCAGGCTACAGTAGTGGTCTAGACTCGGTGAGTGGCCCCTACATGATGGTTATTACACTACTGCCGCAGGAGGGAGCTGCTACTACCGACCTGGTATCCCGGCAGAAGTAGATCTAGTGCAGGAAGCTACTGGAGGAGGAACTGGGGCCGCTTCCTCCTGTAGCTACTGCGGCTGTATTAAGGGAGTGGTCATTTTTTAACAACAGGGGGGGGGGGGGGTTGGTGGATTTGGGGGGGGACCAAAACCATTTGGACCCCTTGAAGGGGGGGGGGACCAAAAAAATTTGGACCCCTCTTGAGGGGGGGACCAAAAAAATTACACCCCTTTTTAGCGAAACAGCCCGCGCATTACTATAGCTCAAAGCGTCGGCCGCGCTCAATTTAGACTTGCCCGAGGGGGACCAAAAATATTTCAACCCCTCCCGGGGGGACCAAACATTTTTCGGCCCTCTCGCGCGAAAATCCACCGACCCCCCCCTGTTGCTAAAAAATGACCACTCCCTAAGGACACGGGGGGGGGGGGTGAATAAAGGAGGCCACACATTGGTATAAGTGTGCCTGGTATACGGGACTAGCGCATCCTGGTACCTCAGGTAGTCGGGGGCCACACCCCTACCTCCTTATCAAGCCAATCCCCTCCTTTCAGACCTGGAACAAAGGGACTGATAAGAAATTCACCCATAATTCACTGCTCTATAGTTGGGGCCTATTACCACAAGTCAAGATGGCGGCCTCCATGTCCTAATGCACTAGTCCCGTATAGGCTGTAGCCAGGTGTGATCTAGATGACTGATACACCGAGTGGCGCATGTTGAGTGCCCCTACACCTGCTGATGTATGGTATAGTACAGTGTACATGTTAGAGCATGGTGTATTGTCAATCACGTATAATGTAGATACTATTGATATCATAAATCACGTATAATGTAGATACTATTGATATCATAAATCACGTATAATGTATATACTATTGATATCATAAATCGCAGCCTACATGGCCGTGGTTGGGTCTAGATGAGGTGTGCGTGTAGGGCAGGTCTGGGTAGATATTGTACGATATTGTGTAGGCGGCCAGTGCTGTAGTGTGGGGCAGGCTGGGGGCGGGGGGGGGGGGTATGGCATGGCAGGGGGGGGGGGTATGGCATGGCAGGGGGGGGGGTATGGCATGGGTGGGGGGGGGGGGTGCCATGATTTATCAGTGTTCCAGTAGACTGCACTCCGTCCTACCACGCACGTGCCTGCCATACGGCGTCACGGCCAACACACTCCGCAATAATAAAAGGAAATAAATAAATGAAAATTAAAAAAAAAGAAAAGAAGCAAAGATGGCCGATAAAGGACCGGTAGAGTTAAGAGGGGTAGGCGGCCGTTTATACAGCACAGATTTAACGTCTCTCAGCACGGGTTGGGAACTGTGATTGTTCTTGTGAAACCCACCTGACATGTGACGTCGCGATGACGTAATGACGTCATATTCATGACGCAATGACGTCATATTCATGACGCACTGACGTCGCATTTATGACGTCATACTTTGATATATCGCAGGTAGTGCCATGACAATTCATGGTGCCCTGATACAGCGTGGATATATTGGGTGTTAAGGGCACATGGCCTGTCAATACTCGTACTACCACAGTACCAGTACCCCCCCCCCCCCCCTCCCCCTCAGAGGTACACCTATAGTGGTATAGACACGTTGCAGCCCAACCACACCAGTGGACCTACTTTGGGTTTAGCCAACATAGACATTTCCTGCACCTATAATAGAACAACCAACAAAATAAACCGTATAGTATTGGACATGATGTATTAAGCCTCGGCCATATCCGACCGCATAACTCCCATACAAGTTAGGTTACCTACCAGAACGCCAGCAGCAGCTCTGGGGCAGGTGCCAAAAGCTAAGGGTGATCATTATGATTCGGGTTCAGGTAAAAACATGGCCGTTTTAATTAGGGGAACGTTTCCTAATGACGTCGCATTTTTCCCAACTATGCATGAGACACCCCCCCCCCCCCCCCATGGCCCAATGTCACTCTTCCTGGTCACCATGACCCCTTCCACATGGAGTATTAGTATTGTACCAGGTGACGTCATGTGTGACGTCATGTGTGACGTCATGTGTGAACGTTCCCCGTTCAGGTTGAGGCTTGGCGTGGACGTGGAGTGCAGTGCATGGCGGGTAATGGGCGGCGTTTGAGTTATAATTGTCTGGCAGTAATCGTGGTTGTTGGCTGTTTAGCGGGAACACAAAAAAAGCCTGGGTCTGAACAGAGACATACATGGAGACTCATTGGTCTGAATCACTCCAGGCTTTGTTGTTGGGAGTAGGCGAGGTAAGGGTAGAGGCAAAAAGAGGGGAGAGGTGAGGAGTTGTTGAGAACACTAGAGTTAGAAATGTGACAAATCTACCGCATCACCTCTTCTTGTGGACCATGTACCACCATGACTCACGGTCACTTGAGGTACTACATGTAGTATCCCCTCATCCCTCTGCGGCCGTCAGTTTCAGTTTCAGTTTGTTTATTGCACTTCTAGTCCTGTACAGGCCCTTTTCCAGTGCACACGGTGGATAATTTACAATAATATTCCATGATTAAGCACTTGGGGTACTACAAGCAGCATCCTCTCATCCCTGTGCGGCCCTCAGCCCCCCTCAGCACCCCCCTTTACTCCCTGCCTCCCTTCCTGTCTGTCTGCCCCACTATCTGCTTCCCTATCTGCCTCCCCCTGCCCTATCTGCACAGATTGTGTTCCCGTCCCATGTTACGTGCTAGGTCGGCCCTCCCTGCTGCCAAATGGCAGGTCGCCAAGTGTGATAACCACTGCCTCTACGACGTCCAATTACCTCCAGTTAACCCGGCATGAGGCACACATACAGGGTCTGTGTGTGTGTGTGTGGGGGGGGGGGGGGGTAGAGAGGGCATGTATGTAGACACAAAGCAGTTAGTGACATCACATGGTCCATGTGGCAGATCGGCGAAAAGGGACCTGACTGCAGGGTACACTGAGGTCCCTTTTCCTGTGCCATGATGAGCAGGCATCATGGGGACATCTTGACTCGTGGATGCCCTGCAGTGTCCCTCTACAGTACGATGTCACAGTACAGACACGTCACAGTACAGGCACGTCACAGTACAGGCACGTCACAATACAGACACGTCACAATACAGACACGTCACAGTACAGGCACGTCACAGTACAGGCACGTCACAGTACAGGCACGTCACAATACAGACACGTCACAATACAGACACGTCACAGTACAGGCACGTCACAATACAGACATGTCACAGTACAGGCACGTCACAATACAGACACGTCACAGTACAGACACGTCACAATACAGACATGTCACAGTACAGACATGTCACAGTACAGACATGTCACAGTACAGACATGTCACAGTACAGACATGTCACAGTACAGGCACGTCACAGTACAGGCACGTCACAGTACAGGCACGTCACAGTACAGACATGTCACAGTACATACACGTCACAGTACAGGCACGTCACAATACAGACACGTCACAATACAGACATGTCACAATACAAACATGTCACAATACAGACATGTCACAGTACAGACATGTCACAGTACAGGCACCCCCTGACCGGGCATGGCACACACCCAGACATCACAGCACTGATTGGGCACTCAGATATCAACAAAAGGGGCGCATAGAGTTGGCTTCTTGTCCCCCCACAACTACCCCCCCCCCCCCACACACACAGCCCTGCTCACAGCCATGCCTCCCTACTACACTGCTAGTCTAACTCATTATGACTCATGATAACAAACCAGGTTTAGTAGGATGGGGAGGAGAGATTTCTGTGTGTGTGTGGGGGGGGGGGGGCTACCCTAGTTCCATCAGCTGATCATTATGGTAATTGTGGTATCATGTCAGGGGGGTGGGGTATAGCGTGACTGAGTCCCCCCCCCCCCCCCCACACACACACAGACACATGAGGAGCCTGCAGCCTGGACGTCAGCTGATAGCAGGGTCACACCCCGAGGACGTCAATACCCACCAGTCCCATAGAACCCTACACCCCCAGCTTGCTGGTACACCAACCCCATAGAACCCTACACCCTTACCCGCACCACGCACGTTAACATAGACCAACCATAGTAAAGACCAATATGCTGTGTTGATAGATGCTCCAGTCCGGCCTATACCGTATAGTGTTTAATATGTACACATGTGGGTGGTTGTGGTATCATTGAGTGAGTGGATGTAATATTGATATGTTATATTCATTAAGTGTGGTGCCAAGACGCTGACACCACTGTACCGTGCGTCCACTGAGCGTCTCCCGCCCCCACCAACACCCCCCCCCCCACCAACACCTCCCCACGGCCCTGCATAATGCACCCGAGCCATCCCAGGCTGCACCGCCCGCCGGAAGTAAATAATCCGTAAAGCTCACACCTCTCGGCGCCGCGCCTCTCGGGAGTTCTCGCGTGGCGGCGCGTTATGCATCTCCCAGAGTTCAGCTATTATCGCCCACTAATACCGTAAAGCGGTATACACGGGGGACACGCACCCAGCCTCGCTTTGATCTCAGACCGCGGCGAGAGAGGGAGCAGCTCAATGTTAGGGGAGATGCTCAATGTGAGCAAAGATGTACGTCATTGATGTGAGGGCAGCAGCTCAGGGTGAGGGCAGCAGCTCAGAGTGAGGGGAGCAGTTCAGAGTGAGGGGAGCAGCTCAGGGTGAGGGCAGCAACTCAGGGTGAGGGGAGCAGCTCAGGGTGAGGGGAGCAGCTGAATGTGAGGGCAGCAGCTCAGGGTGAGGGCAGCAGCTCAGGGTGAGGGCAGCAGCTCAGGGTGAGGGGAGCAGCTCAGGGTGAGGGGAGCAGCTGAATGTGAGGGCAGCAGCTCAGGGTGAGGGGAGCAGCTCAGGGTGAGGGGAGCAGCTGAATGTGAGGGCAGCAGCTCAGGGTGAGGGCAGCAGCTCAGGGTGAGGGAGCAGCTCAGGGTGAGGGCAGCAGCTCAGGGTGAGGGCAGCAGCTCAGGGTGAGGGCAGCAGCTCAGGGTGAGGGGAGCAGCTGAATGTGAGGGCAGCAGCTCAGGGTGAGGGCAGCAGCTCAGGGTGAGGGGAGCAGCTGAATGTGAGGGGAGCAGCTCAGGGTGAGGGGAGCAGCTCAGGGTGAGGGGAGCAGCTGAATGTGAGGGGAGCAGCTCAGGGTGAGGGCAGCAGCTCAGGGTGAGGGGAGCAGCTGAATGTGAGGGCAGCAGCTCAGGGTGAGGGCAGCAGCTCAGGGTGAGGGGAGCAGCTCAGAGAATGGATAGCAACATCCTGAATATTAATATATTAGGGGGAAACCCTTAAAGGATGTAACATGTAACATCTATCTAGCCTAGATCCGCTTCTACATGTAACCCAAATTAAGCCGACACACAGAGCCTTTACCCCAGCCTGGGAAGGTGGCGGGCACGGATCGATATGTCAGTTTAGACTAGCAGCAGAGGAGGGGGTGTGGGGGATCCCTGGGGCGGCATCCATCCTCCCATGTGTGGCTCTATATCCCAGCACTGTGTGGGGAGCAGCCTGATAAGCCGCTGAGCAGCTCACGGACCAGCTCCCCCTCCCTGAACTGCTCCCCTCCCCGAGCTGCTCCCCTCCCCGATCTGCTCCCCAACCCCGAGCTGCTCCCCCTCCCCTACAGAGAATACCAGGCCTCTTTATATCCCTGTGCTATTCTCTCCAATACTGCATTCATGCATCATGACGTCAAATGGTACAATGCATTATAAAGCACCATGTGGCACTGAAATACGTCTGGGTTTGTGTGTGTGCCGGGGGGGGATTGGTGTGAGATATGCTATACTGTTGCCTTGACCTAATTACCGAGTTGCTCACCATGGACAAGTCGTTGGCTGTCCGCCTTAAGGCTTCCTCCACCCACAATAGCCTGCATACCCCGGTACTATATATATTCTGGTACTATATAGCTGTAACTGGGTGCTCTAGGATGCCCGGATGGAACAAGGCCGTATATTCTGGTACTATATAGCTGTAACTGGTGCTCTAGGATGCCCGGATGTAACAAGGCCGTATATTCTGGTACTATATAGCTGTAACTGGGTGCTCTAGGATGCCCGGATGTGACAAGGCCGTATATTCTGGTACTATATAGCTGTAACTGGGTACATGCCCGGATGGAACAAGGCCGTATATTCTGCACCGTGTGGGTCAGCCTTGTTCCTCACGCACATCCGGGTACCCTGGGGACGCGCCGGAAGCCGCACACCTAGCTGCCCGCTCATTAAGGTGGGGGTAGCCACACACGACGCCACCACGCGGGGGGTCGGGGTACTACACTAGTACAGCACTACAGCCATAGACGCTGTACAGGGACTGGTGGAACTGCTATATGGAGATAGTTACTTCATGTCAGGCTGTGCACAAGAATTGGTGTTCAGGATTTGATTGGTCAACTCCTGAGGGCAAATTAGTGAAACAAGTTTTCTATATGAGTTTGCCCAGACTCTAATATTACAGAGTCGGGGCCGGAGACTGGGGTAGGATTACCACAGAACTACAGACATGGACTGTGTACCAGTGATACGTGGTGCAGGGAACATCCAGGGGTGGGTAAGGATCCTGTGGGGACGACACAGATTCAGAAATATTGACGGTATAAATGTCAAGTGACAGCTATTAAAGGCATCATCTGAGTAGGTAGGAAGAGTGTGACTAAGGGAGTAATGTCTCACAGAATGGTATACTGGACTACCGCATTAGGCTACGGGGGCCGCCATCTTGGCTCAGAGCAATGCATTGTGGTTAGGCCCCCGACTCCAGAGCAGTGCATCATGGGAGAATTTCTTATCAGCCCCTTTGTTCTAGGTGTGAGGGGAGGGGATTAGCCTGATAAGGGGATGGGGTTTAGCCCCTGACTACCTGAGGTACCAGGATGTGCTAGTCCCGTTATATACCAGTCTTACTGAACCAGTGCAGTGCTTCCTTTATATTCTCTGTGGAAGTGACCCCCCCCCTCCCCCCCCCCCCCCCACTGTGCAGGGAGGCAGAACCAGGGGCTGATTGGGAGCCGGAGACGCCGGTACCCAATGAGGGGGTGAGGAGGGGGATGTATTTCACGCTGTGTGATTTAGTATGGGTTGGTGACGTTATTAATCAGGGTGTGTGTGATGAAGCCGTGACCACAGCCACCTCAGCCCTCTGTCTCCGTCCCTACCCTCCCCCCCCCCATCCCCTACACACCACTCATTCTGATACCTCTCCCCCCCCTCATCCCTTATCCCCAACCGTCACCCCCCCCCCCCCCCTTCCACACACACACACACATATACCCCTCTCCCGGCATTCTGATACCTCTCCCCATCCCCTCATCCCTTGTCCCCGACCCTGCAATACCCCCCCCCCCCCCCACCTTACACTTCCCGCAGCTATCCATGTATTCAATCACCCCCCCCCCCCCTGTAATGGCTCCCAGCTATGGCCACCAGTAGTCAGGCTTAGGTGCACCCATGCATCATGTACACATACACATATATAACAGGGAGACAGATCAACACCCCCCCCCCCCCCACTGTACATAACCACACCACCCCTACACCGTCCACAACAAGGACACATTCCCACTCAGGTAAAACACTGGGGGACAATTCCAGGTTAAGTAGTAGGTCGGGGGGGGGGGGGTATCTTTGACCTTTACATGCTTCCCTGTCTTCACACCAGCCTGATTCAGTCAATGACATAGAACTAATCAGAAATACCACTTTCCCTACTTTTGTAGGAATTACTACATTTTTGCTGGAATTTCTGTATTGAAATCCTACACAAAATTTACCAAAATGTTAAGACTTTCTACTTTTTGTCGACAATGAAGTGGCATCTCTGCTACTTGTAGCACGATCCATCCCACCTTCCTCAGCTTCTGTTTAGAGGCAGGAGCATCTCTGCTGTGCTCAGCTGAGGGCGTCCACAGACTGGCTGTGGGGAGGAGTGTGGGTGGGAGTGGGGCATGTCCACGTCCCACAACTCACACTGTCACTATAAACCCAGCTCTAACTGACACCAGGCACGAGCAGTGTCCAAATACATCTTACTTCTACCCGCCACCTCCCCTGCCCCTGCCTGCTCCCACCCCCCCCCCCCCCTCCGCCTCCCATCTCCCCTTTCTCCATCCTCTCCTTCATTCCTCATTCTCTCACCCCCCTCTCTTTTCCCCTCTCTCCCTATGCTCGCTCCCTCCCTCTCTCCCTCCGCTCGCTCGCTCCCTGGCTCGCTCCCCCCCCTCCCCCCCCCCTTCCCAACCCCAGGTGTACAAGCCCCCCAGCTGCGTGGGCAGTAGGTGGGAGATGTAGGAGTTGACCTTATACATCTTCCCCCCCATCACCCTGCCGCCTCCTCCTGTCCGTGTTTACCGTCTTACTCCCCGCCCTGAGCTGCCCCCCCCCCCCCCCCGAGCTGCTCCCCACTCCTCATGGAATTGCTCCTGTGTTGGCGTTGTAGGAATGTGGGGCTACATGCAGTTATGGACTGAGTGGGTGGGGGCGTGGGAGAATTAAGGAGTGGAACTTGAAGAGGAATGTACTCCTTGAAAGACAAACATCTATATAATCAGGGATGTGAGATCTTGGGGTAGAAGTCTACGTGTATACATGCATTTATTTCGAGGACATATTAAAAGGCAATTATCACTTCCAGTAGTCCATGAACTTCATGATGAATAGGCTTGATAAATACGGTAGGCTATGTTGGGCGGGGAAGAGCCCAATATAAGAGGCCTACATGATAGAGGGAGGAGGTGAGTGAGTTAGAGGAGGCGTACAGGAGTGGCCGTGGTAAGGGAGCCTATTGGTAGCTAGTGACCCACGGACTGCCTGACCGGCCTACTAACACCCCCCCCCCCCCACACACACACCTTACATGCCACCTGCCAGGCCGACCTCCGGGCTGCTTGACGGCCTTGTCCGGGAGTGTATCACTACCCCCCCCCCCCCCCCCCGCCCCTCCTCCTCATCCGTTATTCAGGAGCAGACCCCGTGCGGCGTCCGCCCTGGAGGAGGCAGCTGGGGCCTGGGGGGAGGGGGGGGGGAGGATCCAGCTCCGGCCGTGTTCCTCCAGTAAGCAGGTGGTGACCAGGGTTCACACAGAAAGGTCACCAAGTGTACCGACGTGTACCCACCAAGTGTACCGACCTGTACCCACCAAGTGTACCGACCTGTACCCACCAAGTGTACCGACGTGTACCCACCAAGTGTACCGACCTGTACTCACCAAGTGTACCGACCTGTACTCACCAAGTGTACCGACGTGTACTCACCAAGTGTACCGACCTGTACTCACCAAGTGTACCGACCTGTACCCACCAAGTGTACCGACCTGTACCCACCAAGTGTACCGACGTGTACTCACCATTCACATTATTCTGTAGGAGCTCCCATACTTTGAACCCCCAGCGCGCCTATATATAGGGCTGAGTACCTGTCCCGACTGTCACTGGAGGGGTAGCAATCGTTTCGCCTTGAACCATTGTCGTCATTGTCAACACAGATTGTTCTAAGGGCATACCGTTTTAATAAACTGCCTTAGGTAAATACCTTAGTGCTGTAGACTATGTTGCTGCTGCCCTGATTGCTCATCTTATTTTCTGAACTCAGCAATATACCAGTAGTGAAATGTCAGGAGGAGGGAGGTGTGAAAGGTGTAGCACCCCCCCCCCCCCCCCCACACACACACCCTCTTGTCTCCTCACACATATATATAGCATGGGAAGTCAAGAATGTCAAGAGTAGGTTTTGATAAATCAAATTGCCCTAAGCCCACTAGGTAACAGGCTTGGCCCCTATACAGTGAGTAATGGCGGCGCCCACTAGGCAGCAAGCTTGGCCCCTATACAGTGAGTAATGGCGGCGCCCACTAGGCAGCAGGCTTGGCCCCTATACAGTGAGTAATGGCGGCGCCCACTAGGCAGCAAGCTTGGCCCCTATACAGTGAGTAATGGCGGCGCCCACTAGGTAACAAGCTTGGTCCCTATACAGTGAGTAATGGCGGCGCCCACTAGGCAGCAAGCTTGGCCCCTATACAGTGAGTAATGGCGGCGCCCACTAGGTAACAAGCTTGGCCCCTATACAGTGAGTAATGGCGGCGCCCACTAGGTAACAAGCTTGGCCCCTATACAGGGGCGGCATTGACGACGTGTACCACGTGGTACAAGGTGAGCTGTACACAGATCGAACCTGGAGCTGTGTACTTAGGACGCACGTGGGGGGGGGGTGATCGATACTCTACCCCCCCCCCCCCCCCCCCCACATCTATCATCTACCTCTCCTTTTCTACCTACCTCGGCTAGTGCTGGTGGTGGGTGAGGGGGAGTCTAACTGCAGTTGCCGTAAACTATCTTGCTGCGGCCCTGATTTCTGTTTCTGACAATTCCTCAACAATGCCTGTCATGTCACCATTGCTTCTATATACACATATATACCGGTAATATATAGCATAGGAAGTCTAAGGGTGTCTACCAGAACAAGTTTATTGGGGATTCTGTAGTGTCTAACTCATGCGGCATCGTTACATGTAGCCGTGAAACACCCCCCCCCCCCCCCCCACCACCCCCACACACACACAGAGTGGAGAGCCGCTGGTGTAACCTAACGCCTGCTTAATTATCACAGACAAGGCTGGGGTTACCCCCCCCCCCCCCCGACACCCCCCCCCCCCCCCCACACACACACCTTCTGTACTGGTACCAGGATAAGCTGCCGCGTCTACAGCGTTCTCATTACTGACTGCAGCGCCATGGTGGCAGTAGCAGCGGCACTGCAAGGAACTAGAGCTTGATGTATGTCAATATCTATTTATAAGAGCCATTGGGGGCCGATGGGCCAAGATGGCGGCATACATGGGCTAACATGTTAAACAGTATACATAAAGCACTGAAACCATCAATATTTATGACAGCAACCAGGGGCCGATGGCCCAAGATGGGGGCATACACGGGCTAACATGTTAACAGTACATATAAAGCACCGTGGAGGAATGTATGACTGGGAGTTAGTGGGATAGGACAGGGGGGTAGGGGTAGGGGGTAGGGGGGTGTATGTTGGTATGGTATAATTGCCACTGGCCGCTGTGGAGAGACTTTGTCCTATCGTGTAGCAGTAAAAGTGGTGTCCCCCCCCCCCTTACTACCACCACGGTATACCACTGTTTTTACCTCCCCCTGCTGCAGCTTATTACCCGCACGTTCAGGGACCGTGACTCCACCACCGGGAACTGGGACTCTAGTAACACAAAACGGCACACACAGTCCCTGTAGACAATGGGTGTCCATGAGTATGTATAGGACGTACAACTCCAGTATAACCCAGACCTATGGAGTCTAGTAATCAATGCTCGCCACTCCTACCGTGCTGTAACGAGTTCATACGCCACCCAGGGGACTACATTTTACATACAGACACAGGGTGGCGGAGTGATTAATACGCCACCAGGCAGTGCTAGGGCTATATATGTAGTAATCTCTGCCCCTCTGAGTGTCTCCCTGATGTGGGGGGCTGGTGCCTGGGTAGTGGTAGTATGTCGGGGTCACCAGTCCTGGTGGGAGGCTGGTGCCTGGGTAGTAGTAGTATGTCGGGGTCTCCAGTTCTGGTGGGAGGCTGGTGCCTGGGTAGTGGTAGTAGTATGTCGGGGTCTCAGTCCTGGTGGGAGGCTGTGCCTGGGTAGTGGTAGTAGTATGTCGGGGTCTCAGTCCTGCTGGGAGGCTGTGCCTGGGTAGTGGTAGTAGTATGTCGGGGTCTCCAGTTCTGGTGGGAGGCTGGTGCCTGGGTAGTGGTAGTAGTATGTCGGGGTCTCAGTCCTGGTGGGAGGCTGTGCCTGGGTAGTAGTAGTATGTATGTCGGGGTCTCCAGTCCTGGTGGGGGGCTGTGCCTGGGTAGTGGTAGTAGTATGTCGGGGTCTCAGTCCTGGTGGGAGGCTGTGCCTGGGTAGTGGTAGTAGTATGTCGGGGTCACCAGTCCTGGTGGGAGGCTGGTGCCTGGGTAGTGGTAGTATGTCGGGTCTCCAGTCCTGGTGGGGGGCTGGTGCCTGGGTAGTGGTAGTATGTCGGGTCTCCAGTCCTGGTGGGGGGCTGGTGCCTGGGTAGTGGTAGTATGTCGGGTCTCCAGTCCTGGTGGGAGGCTGGTGCCTGGGTAGTGGTAGTATGTCGGGTCTCCAGTCCTGGTGGGGGGCTGGTGCCTGGGTAGTGGTAGTATGTCGGGTCTCCAGTCCTGGTGGGGGGCTGGTGCCTGGGTAGTGGTAGTATGTCGGGTCTCCAGTCCTGGTGGGGGGCTGGTGCCTGGGTAGTGGTAGTAGTATGTCGGGGTCTCCAGTCCTGGTGGGAGGCTGGTGCCTGGGTAGTGGTAGTATGTCGGGTCTCCAGTCCTGGTGGGAGGCTGTGCCTGGGTAGTGGTAGTATGTCGGGTCTCCAGTCCTGGTGGGGGGCTGGTGCCTGGGTAGTGGTAGTATGTCGGGTCTCCAGTCCTGGTGGGAGGCTGGTGCCTGGGTAGTGGTAGTATGTCGGGGTCTCCAGTCCTGGTGGGAGGCTGGTGCCTGGGTAGTAGTAGTATGTCGGGTCTCCAGTCCTGGTGGGAGGCTGGTGCCTGGGTAGTGGTAGTATGTCGGGTCTCCAGTCCTGGTGGGAGGCTGTGCCTGGGTAGTGGTAGTAGTATGTCGGGGTCTCCAGTCCTGGTGGGAGGCTGGTGCCTGGGTAGTGGTAGTATGTCGGGTCTCCAGTCCTGGTGGGAGGCTGGTGCCTGGGTAGTGGTAGTATGTCGGGTCTCCAGTCCTGGTGGGGGGCTGGTGCCTGGGTAGTGGTAGTATGTCGGGGTCTCCAGTCCTGGTGGGGGGCTGGTGCCTGGGTAGTGGTAGTAGTATGTCGGGGTCTCCAGTCCTGGTGGGGGGCTGGTGCCTGGGTAGTGGTAGTATGTCGGGTCTCCAGTCCTGGTGGGAGGCTGTGCCTGGGTAGTGGTAGTAGTATGTCGGGGTCTCAGTCCTGGTGGGAGGCTGTGCCTGGGTAGTGGTAGTAGTATGTCGGGGTCTCAGTCCTGCTGGGAGGCTGGTGCCTGGGTAGTGGTAGTATGTCGGGGTCTCCAGTCCTGGGCTCCTCCCATGTGGGGTGAGAGGCGGTGGTGGAGGGACCTGGAGGTGGTGGGAGGAGGCGGCATGTAAGTAGTAGGTGCAATAGGCAGCTTGGCGCGGGCCAGTGCCAGGGAGTGGGTTGGTGGTGGGTTAGACTGGCCTGCGTCAGTGAGAGTTCCTACTCCGCCACCCACTTCCCCCGCCCTCCTATTCCCCTCCCCTCACTTTGATTATATAGTTGAAGAAAGTATATCAAGAGAAAACATCCTTTTTTATCTTTACTTTAAAATCAAATTGAGCAAATCTAGTGGTGGGTTGGTGGGTGTACACAGTACAGTAACCTCAGGCACTGAGGTGCCCATACATGGGTAAAAATCGACACGGGTGACACGGCGACACGGCCGTTTTAGGCCCTTTTAAAAATCGACAGACACAGGAAAGTTGGGGGTAAAAATCGACCCACAGGGATATTTCTCTAAGTTCTTATATAGCTAAAAATCGACACAGTGACACGGCTATTTGGCTTAAAATCGACACGGCGACATGGTCAAAACTGTGGGGACCCATGTAGAGGCACACTGAGGGGACAGGATGGGGAGTGAGACTGACAGAGACAGGCAGCAAGAAGTGTCCTATATAGAGAGAGGTGCAACGACATGTCCTCTTGTCCACCAACTACATCAACCCATCCTAACCAATACAGCATCCGTGCACCTTACCAACCATACCAGCAAATGAACTTGACGATCGATGTATATAAGTGCTATGTATGAGGAACCCTTCATATTCCGCACTGCCGGGGCTGAGACCCGCCCCCCCCCCCCCCGCCCCACATACCAGTGGGGTTGAGGGCACATCCATATACATGTCCATGTAGTATACACCCTGCATTGATCCCCCCCCCCCCCCTACACGCCCCTCACACACAGGATCGGATTCCCCCGTCCCTGTCGTGTTGGCAGGTCGGCAGGAGGAGGACATGATTGATTTCAGTGGGCGCCGATTAAATTAGAATATGTGGATTGATATCGGGTCTGTATTATTCATGCCTGGCCGTTATCCTGGGGTAATTATAGAGTCGTGCCGCGTGTGGGTGTGTGAGGTGGGGGGTGGTATTTTGTGGGTTTCTGTGTGTTTGTATGCTGCATACCAGTCAGGCAGGGGTGGGGTTGTGACTGTGGGAAGACTGTGGTTTTATAGTGGATCCAGAATTTGTGGAAGAAGGTGGGGAGGTGTGCCTTATTTTGGGGTATATTTGACGAAATTAGGCAACAATTAGCGGTAGTATAGTAGGGCAATATAAGGACGTCCACATGCATATACACACAAGGCACATACCATATATAGACCTAGTACATGTATACATAGCCTGCCCCTAACAGGGCCTAGAGGGGGGTAGCTGTGTCACTTGTCAGTCGTAAGAAATGCCAATGTCCCTTGTCGCTCCTAAGAAATGGGTCTTGTCCCTTGTTGGTTTAAAGGGGTAGGTTTGTCACTTGTCGCCAACCCCCAGCATTCACTTGTCCCTTGTCCATAAGGCCTAAAACAAGGGCTTGTCGAATTTACCCGTCTGGAGCCCTAACACAGACCCCTGTGGCACTCCCGACTCAGTCCTATTCCTGTCCCACCTAGTGTTGTGCCTCTACATGGGTACCCACATATTTGACCGTGTCGCCGTGACGATTTTTACCAAGGGGGCTGTGTCGTCATGTCGATTTTTATATGTATAGAATATACTAAGCCCTTATAAAAACGTTTGTGTGCGTCGATTTTTAAAACCCCCGTGTCGCACGTGTCAATTTTTAAAATCCCCGTGTCGCACGTGTCGATTTTTACCCATGTAGAGGCACAGTGTCGGCGCCGGAACAGCTGATACCAGCTACCTGGTACCCCCCCCCCCCCCACACACACACTGGGGTGTGGTGGGAATGAGGTAGGTAGGTAGGGAGCCACCCTGGAGGAGGGGGGGGGGGTTGGGGGGGGGAGGGGGGGGCTGATTAGCGAGTCGAGTCCCGTGCTGTGACTCCGTAATGCGGCGGCCGGGGGGAGAACGGGTAGCAGCTGATCCACCCCCACCCAGCACCAAGGGTAACCCTGTAAGCCGGACATGATACCCTCTTAGCATGGCATGATACACTCCAAGCACAGCATGGTACACTCCAAGCACAGCATGATACCTCAGGGATTCATCATGTGTCGTCATGATGCACATAGGCAGCGCTGGCGAGTAACTGGCTATCGTTATCATCATGCCCATACCGGGTGTGAATGCAGACCTATGTTCATGCATCAACATGAGACAAGGTATAACAGGGTTAGAGGCGGGGGGGGGGGGGTAGAGGGGCCAGCCCCCACCCCCGACCCCCTCACAAAGACGCCCAAGGGACGTGGTGGGGTGAGGCAGGTTGTGATTTGTAGTCTACTCTGCCTCCTACCCCCCGCCCCCCCCCCCCCCAGTCACCACTTGGAGGCAGGTGTGTGTGTGTGGGGGGGGGGGGGGGGGGTGTCCTGACTGCTTTACCCAGACGTCCATGATGTGGTTAAGGGGCCCTTAGAGACGCCATACCAGCCAATGATCATACCACATTACTCGTCTCCTTTACTTGTAGGGGTGTAACTAGAATAGACATTAACAATACACTAAAGGTTTATTTTCAATGATCAATAATTGTTTTTAAACAAGCAAGGATTTCCTTGTTATGTTTAAGCCATAATGTAATCCTCTTTGTTATTATTAAGTCATAATGTATTCCTCGTGAGAGATCTACAATGCTCAACGATTAATGTATAGAAGCTAGTTTAATAGCGATCAATTTTATTCTCTGACTAAAAATGTCATGCCATATGTCTGTCACCCTCTAGTAGTTCCATTGTATACCACTGTTACTGCCACCATGGCGCTACAGTCGTTCTGTCACCCTCTATAATGTGTCCTTTCCTTTCTGCTTGTAGGTAAGTGTCGCCCCCTGGTGGATGTTTCTGTACATGACGTAGACATGGAGTAAGGTAGGACAGTGAGATTAGTTCTCCATGCGGCCGCCGCTACTGTTACCACGGCGCTGCAGTCAGTCCGGCCTCACATCTCCGAATTTGGAAAATGCAAGGGGAGATGTCTGAAGAAGTAGAATACTAGTATAAAGGAATATATCGGGTAGATAGCAGTTGTCTGACGACAGAAGGGGATCTGAGGAAGTAAATGATCGAGTTAATGATTGTGGACTGTGTATGTATGCATGTCTGTGACCTTACTGACGGCGTCCTCTCACTGCTCGGGTCGCTAGGGACCTACACCCCCCCCCCCCCCCCACCACCCTCCCTGGGGGCCCCCACCCTTCTGGTCTGTAGCCTGGTTCCCACCCAGCCCTGTCTCTGTACTACCAGACCATGACTACATGACTCCACATTAACTCGGTCAATACCTGCCCCCTACCCCCACCCCTACCCCCGCCCTGCCTATCTCTACGTGCTAACTGGTGGTAATGGTGCTGGGTGGAGGAATGTAGGCACATAAGGTGATGTATGTGGTACACGAGGGGGGGGTAGTCGGGGTGCTGGCAGCAGAGCCAACAGTTGAGTGACTCCAATCGTCCATCAACTCGAAATCAATGCAGCCCTGAGCGTAAACAACATCGCAGCAACCCCCGCCCAACCGAGAAGATGAATAACTAACCGTGTGGGTATATATGTACGTTAAGTACCCCACCCCATCACCCCCCCCCCCCCTGTGCCCACTTTCCCACGGTTGTTATTCCCACAGTTAGGTCTCCCAGTTACCAGGACGCCCTGGTTAGGGTAGAGTTCAATAGGCGCCCCACCACGACCCCTACTGGGCCACCAGTATTGGCGCGCGCTCAAAAGTCGAATCACAACTCATTGATTCTAGCCATAAAATATGGATTGCCTCCCGTGGCCGTTACGCCATGCCGCGCTCTGCTGAGCACTGCTTACCGCGCGGCCAGGGGAGCAGCTAAAGGGGGGGGGGGGGGGAGCTATATGGGGAGGAGCAGCTCAGGGTGAGGGGAGCAGCTATAGGGGGAGCAGCTCATGGTGAGGGGAGCAGCTCAGGGTCAATTCAATTCAATTCAATTCAAATTTCTTTATTTTAACTGCAACAATCAGGAACAAGTTCCTGTATTTTGATTATTACAGCAAGTCTTGAGATATTCATTTCTCGACGTAACCAGTTATAATATTCAAATGCATCACATGATGCCTCTATGGCATGTACTTTGGTATTATGGCAAGGTAGCTGTGTTAGTGTGTGTTACGTCATGTCCATCATACTATTTAAGGTTAGTACAAATATTATATATCAAAATGAGTAACCGTGGACTTCATGATCCCAGTAAGGGGGGGGGGTAGGGAACCAGTAATTGCTCGGGCCAGGAGCAGTAGCTATCATACTTGTTAATGACTAATACTTTCATATCACTTAAGGGATTTTATGAACACATTTAGAGAGGGTGATCTCCGCTGGTGGACTGTTAGGGAGTTCCATTTGTGCTGTAGTTTATATGTGACACTTTGTTGTGCCGTAGTGCTTTTATACCAGTCCATTTTTGCTAAGATAGAGTCATGACTCCTAGTGCAAATTTCTCTAACATCATGATGGGATTTGTCTTGCATAAATTTATATGCATTAATACTTAGTGCTACGTCCCTTCTCTTTTCCAGTGAGGAAATACCAGCCCAATTTCTTAGGGTTTCAATGTCGATTCCCCTATCCTGAAAATAACAGACCTTTGTCATTCTGTCAATAGAGCTTTGGATTTTATCCAACCCTGCTTTGTTGCCTCCACCATATAGTAGCTGGCCATAGTCAACTGCCGGGAGGACCATAGTCTTAAGGGTATCTAGGGCAGCCTCGAGGGTTAGCCTCATTCTTAGTCTAGTGAGTAAATACGACTTATAAGATAGGCTTTTATTGAGCACCCTGAGATGGCCCTTAAAGTTCAGGTCAGAGTCCAGCTCAACACCAAGGTACCTATACTGGTGTGTTTGTAGGATGTCCTGACCATCAATTTGTAATACCAAGTGTCCTTGTATGGCTACCCTTTGTTTGGTACCATATAGGGCATATTTGGTTTTCTTAATGTTCAGGGACAACTTGTTTTTCTTACACCAGTTTGCTACATTTGCAAGGTCCTCATTTATGAGGGCCAGGATGGCAGGGGTCAGGATAGGGTAAACACAGAATAAGGCAGTGTCGTCTGCATACAGTTGACTTTTCAGGGTTACAAGAGAGGTATTTAGGTCATTTATATAGACCAAGAAGAGTAAGGGCCCTAGTATGGATCCCTGGGGGACTCCACAGAGGATGGTTTCAGGGGGGGATGTCACTCCATTTGCTTTAGTGGATTGTTTCCTACCTGTGAGGTAGGATTCAAACCATTTTACAGTGGCTTCACCAAGTCCAATTTTCTGTAATTTTTTACACAGCAAGGAGTGGTTTATTGTATCAAAGGCCTTGGCAAAGTCCAGGTATGTGACCAGGGTGGCTGACCCTTTTTCTATGGCAAAGGGTGAGGGGAGCAGCCCAGGGTGAGGGGAGCAGCTCAGGGTGAAGGGGGCAGCTCAGGGTGAGGGGAGCAGGTCAGGGCGAGGAGCAGCTCATGGTGAGTGGAGCAGCTCAGGGTGAGGGGAGCAGCCCAGGGTGAGGGGAGCAGCCCAGGGTGAAGGGAGCAGCTCGGCTGATATGGTATAAACGAGTCGGTGGGCCTGCTCTTACCCAGGTATACGTGCCCACCCCCCCCCCCCCGGGGGCGCCCACCTCACCCATTAATCACTCTGCAGCAAGGGCCGCGGCTGTATTTTGGGAACCTGGTTATTACAACGTGGGGGTGGGGTGTATTGCCGGTACAGATTGATGGTTAATGGTCGACGTGGTTACAAAACTGTGCTCAATACCTTTGTGTTAAGTGGACTTGTATTTGTGTCCCTACACAGGGCAGTATGCAGGGATGGAAGTCCTGTCACTAATAGGTATCCAGGCTCTTTAAGTCCTCAATCTGATCTCTTAGTACATGTATTATTAAAGGTTATAGCCATCTATAAGACCTTCCAGTGGCCGCCCACACGTCTGTCTCTGTGCTATGTACCTAAAGTAAGTCAATTAGAAACTGAATACTGTTGTAGCCTCCTCTACTAACAGGACGTCCCGCCATACACCATAAACACGTGTAACCTGATATGGCGGGGAGTGGTGGGGCGGGGGGCGGTATGTGGGATGGAGGGATGAACAGGTGATATAAAGGCACACCTGGATTAAATACTCTTATTGAAGTAGGGTCTCCATAGAGTCAGCTGTTAGCAGAACCAGACAGGTGTAAGACGGAACACCTGCCCCTCCACCTGGGACCTACATCATACGTGACTGGACGCTGACAGAAGGGCCTCTAGTGGAGACACCTTTAATGGGATTAACCCACAAATGGCATACTGAGCCACCCCCCCCCCATGTGTCCGGCTGGTGTCCAGGTAGAGGTGTGTTGCCTGGTAGAGGTGTGAGTAGTACAGGGAGTTGGGGCCCAGGTTCAGGCTACTACTCACCCCAACAGTCACTACCACGCATCCCTCAATGTAGCCCTTACAACCTCATGTGTCACATTACATCTGGACATTACATCTCGGCTAATTTGCCCCTTTCCCCCTTGCATTTGGAAGTAAAGGCTGACTATTCTGGTGTGTACCGGTATAAAGGGTGTTAGTAGGTTTAGGATATAAATGGTGTTAGGTCTAGGATATAAATGGTGTTAGGTCTAGGATATAAAGGGTGTTGGTAGGTCTAGGACAACATGTGTACAGCGGGTCTTGTAGCAGGAAGTGGGGCTGCACGGGGGGGGGGGGGGGGGGTCTGTGGTGTTTTCTCGGAAGGCGCCTTAGAGTATTGGAGTATAGGGAGGCCGGGGAAGGTCCTGTTGGCGCAGTGCATTGTGGGGCTGTCGCCGCGCTGCATTGTGGTCGTGTCACCTCGGCAGCGCCCCTGTGCGGCTTAATGCGGTACTACACAGGGAGGTGGGCGATATTAGGGAGCTGCTGAAATATTCACACGTCTTCAACACGATAGGGCTCTATGCGGGGTCATTAGGGCTACAATCACCCCCTCCCCCGGCCACCATCCCCCCCCCCCCACTCCCCCCCCCCCCCCACGCTCACGTCATCCACAGTGCCATACACTACCACTATGAAGCCTCCTACCACACTATGTATAATAATCTACAGAAGAACTCTTTTCAGACTGGTCACATCATCTCCACCTTTTGCCACTTCCTTGAAGTTATATCAAAAAGATGTATATATGCTGTTTTTCATGTACTCTCTCACCATTATCCCAATGCCTCAAGTTCCCCTCCCCTCACTCCCTCTTCTACCTCCTTTACTTGGTGCTATGAATACCCTACCCTCCTCTCCCATCCCCCTGTTCTCCCTCACAACCCCATTTCTCCTGTCTCCCATTTCTCCACTCCTCTACTTCTAGCCCTGTTCTGTACCCTCCCCCCCCCCCCACTCACCGTTAATAACACCCACCAGGGGGCGCTGGCGGCGTGCCAGGTAAGGTACCACGCCACCCTCACACACACGGAGATATCTTTAAATTGCGGCGGTTAGATCTCAGTAGCAGGAGGCGGGGGGGGGGGGGTGGCCTCACGCCACGTCCACCAGGGTGCACTGCTAGCATGACCCCTACCTACTCACCGGGGGACTGCTATAGGGGACTAGCATATTATGCAATGGAGGCCGCCATCTTGACTCAGCAATGCATTATGGTTAGGCCCCCGACTCCAGAGCACTGCATCTTGGGAGAATTTCTTATTAGCACCTTTGTTCTAGGTGTGAGGAGAGGACAATAGTACATTAGCCTGATAAGGAGATAGGGGTGTAGTCCCCAACTACCTGAAGTACCAGGATGTGCTAGTCCCATATAGCCATAGTGCTGGTTTCCCCATATGCGCCGCCATGTTAGTTCTGAGCTCGCAATTTCTCGTGAAATTTAGGCAGTCACTATACCCCCGCAACTGTAGCTTACCAGGTACAGGCTACATTGCGAGAGCAGAACTAAGATCTCACGGGATTGCTGGTGTCAGTGTACTAGCAGAGGTTGTGGGACCAAGTCCACACCCGTTACGTCGCTATATCGTCAGCCTAACAGCCATCCAACCAGCAGCAGAATAGCTCCCCTTCTTACCCCGGAGACTCTGAAATGGGATTGGAATTGGAGTGAAGACCAAGTATGCGACTCCTTAAAATGGCCATGTGTGGCCATAGTCATATTCACTGCTCCCTCCCATTATTTCCCCCACCCTACCCCCTCTTCCCCTCTCTCCCTCCCCCCTCTCTCCCTCAACAGTCCCGGTGCCAGATGTAAGAGGTTATATCAGGAATTCCCCCCCCCCCCCCCCCAGCTGGCAGCTCGCGTGTGGCTCTGGGTGGCGCGGCAGCTGAGTGCTCACCCCTGACTTTTAAGACGCGTCTAGAAATGTGCGTGTACGTGCTGAGGGTTAGGGTGAGGTGGGGGGGGGGGGGGTGTGAGCGGGTATAAGCAGGTATAGAACTGCTCACAGAACTGAGCCGTCCACAGCCTGCCCAACCAGCTCCAGCT
>CANHQG010000418.1:0-28535 GCA_947462335.1 Harmothoe impar
CTGCGCGTTACTATGCTACAAAGGGGCGCGAACGCGCGCGATTTTCGGCCTGCCGGGGGGGGGGGGGTAAAAAATTTCGACCCCTCTAGTGGGGGGGGGGGTGAAAAAATTTCGCGCGCTCCGCGCGAAATCTCACCGCCCCCCCCCCACCTGTTGTTAAAAAATGAGCACTCCCTAAGGATTGGAAATTGTGTGTGGGTCTTCCCCATTTTTTTTAATTTTAATTTAATTTCATTCTTTTTTGGGGGGGGGGGGCAAACATATTCAGGCCCTGCCCCCCCCCCTTTCCTATGCCACTGGTTTATGTGACTTTTGACTATCACTGCCAATCTGTAGAAGATCTCTATTAGGGAGTGCTCATTTTTTAACAACAGGGGGGGGGTGGTGGATTTGGGGGGGGGTAACAAATTTGGACCCCTTGACCGGGTGGGGGGGTAAAAAATTTCGACCCCTCCAGGGGGGGGGTTGAAAAAATTTCGCGCACTCCGTGCGAAATCTCACCGCCCCCCCCCCCTGTTGTTAAAAAATGAGCACTCACTTAAAAATAGCCAATAAAATATGGCCTACAACAGCATAGGCTATACTAATTAGTCCAATATAGGCCTACGTCCTGTGCTGATCATACACAGTGACAACATCTATACAGACAACAGAAACGACATAGGCCCCCATACAATATATAATTACTGTATGTAGATCTATGCAGTATACACACTTAAAATGTAACTTGAATACGAAAATGCAACCAACTGTTAGTTCTGGTTAGTCTGAATCAAAGGGATAGATATGTTTTTCTTACTGGGTATTAAACATTGGGACCTATCATGTAAACAGATATGGAATGGATCAGCGATTAGAAGGCATATCATTCAGGGGTGGGCAGCTGTCGCCATGTCGCCAAAAAGTGGCTACACTAGTCATGGAATTGGCGACAAGCCCCTCATGATTTCTAAGGCACTTCTAAGACGTATAGGCTATGTGGGCTTTTCCTATTTTTCTGTACATTTTAATTTAGATGATTCAACACCCCTAATGCTGTAGGTATTACGCCCCCCCCCCCTTGCCCAAATTCCTGGATCCGCCCCTGAAGGATACGTTCCGTGTGAAATCATATTAAACAACAATCAAATTGTTGGACAGGAAAATGTCGCTATACATCAATGTAATTTGTAATCGATAGGCCTATAGGATGGGTATGAGGCGGGCGGGGGGGGGGTTGAGGGTCAGAACTGGGGTAAAAATATCGATAAAGAGAACCAGAATGGACAAATTGGTTTCAAGGAGGGACTTTCCTTGGCTACATCTAGTCCCGATTTGGCTCCAGGGTCTTCAAATATGCCCACCCCTGATCATTTAGGGCGAAAACATTTTGAAAAGTGGCAAACTCGCAGCTCAAATCAACGTCCGTTTCAATACTTCCTGAGCACAGATCCGGCGATTGGACCTTCTTTGAAAGATAGAGTCTAACCATCGACTTTTTTATCAGGAACTTGCCTCTATGATGAGTCTATTTTTATGTCACCATGATATAGCGATGCAATGCCAGCGGTCATTCCCGCCCCTGCTACAGTCAACACAGAAAACTGGAGTATTGGGACTAATATAATGTTCTCAGATTAACTAAAATAGCCATACACAGCTAGGTAGAAATACATCACGATCGTGAATCTGTTATTTCAACGGGGTGTTCATTTATTAGTGGGGGGGGGGGGGGGGTTGAATATTTCTTCAGGGGTTGGGGGGGGATGAAAAATACTGAAAATTCATCCTTGTATTGGAGCCCCTACATACACAGGTCCAGAGCATGCCTTGGGGACATCGACAATATGCATGATGTCTCGGGGGCATTGGCCTGTAGTCCCCTACATACACAGGTCCAGAGTCTGTTAATTCAACGGGGTGTGCATTTATTAGTGGGGGGTGGGGGTGAATATTTCTTCAGGGGTGGGGGGGGGGATGAAAGATACTGAAAATTCATCCTTGTATTGGAGCCCCTACATACACAGGTCCAGAGCATGCCCTAGGGACAGCAGGGATTATGACAGGGCCGCGCCCCGCGCCATAGACGCATTAAAATCCAAAATGGCGCATTAAAACCTCGACAGCTGCGCCCTATGGCGCATAAGCATTCCAAAACTGAAAGAATTTTTCAAATACTCCAACTAGAACCAAAGTTAGACCTAAAATAAGAAATAAGTGTTTCCGGTCACCCTACCCTATTGTATTGATAGAACAGGGCGGACCCTAACTCTTTCTGGAAACATCATTTCATAATGTTATCTTGCTCACAATCGTTGAAAAAAAAAGTGAAAAATGAAAGGGTGTCAACCCTACCTAGATTTTTTCAGCATGTTAGTGGAAACGGACCTTTTTTGGCCTTATGAACACGTTTTGTTGCCCTTAGATGAAAGTGAATGGAAAACAAGCCAAGGTAGGGAAGGGTGCATTTCATTTCCAGATAAAAAAAAAAATCCTGGAGTGGTAGGGGTGGGGGAAGCATGCAGATGTCCAGACCCTTCACCCCCTAAAATCATTTCAGTGCCTTACTATATATTTATACGTATTCACTGTTAGGGCTATGATGGCCCATTAATTCTCAAAATGGCGCATTGTTCTTGCTAAGGAGTGCGTCATTGTCCCATTGAAAAAAATCCTGTCAATATCCCTGGGGACATCGACAATATGCATGTCCCGGGGGCATTGGCCTGTAGTCCCTTATATAAACAAGTCCAGACCATGCCCTGGGGATATCGACAATATGCTTGATGTCCCGGGGGCATTAGCCTGTAGTCCCCTACATACACAGGTCCAGAGTCTGTTAATTCAACGGGGTGTGCATTTATTAGTGGGGGCGGGGTGAATATTTCTTCAGGAGTTTGGGGGGGGGGGATGAAAAATACTGAAAATTCATCCTTGTATTGGAGCCCCTACATACACAGGTCCAGAGCATGCCCTAGGGACATCCACAATATGCATGATGTCCCGGGGGCATTGGCCTGTAGTCCCTTATATAGACAAGAGCATGGCCTGTAGTCCCTTATATATAGACAAGAGCATGCCCTGGGGACATCAACAATATGCTTGATGTCCCGGGGGCATTAGCCTGTAGTCTCCTATATACACAAGTCAAGAGCATGCCCTGGGGACATCGACAATATGCTTGATGTCCCGGGGGCATTAGCCTGTAGTCTCCTATATACGCAAGTCAAGAGCATGCCCTGGGGACATCGACAATATGCTTGATGTCCCGGGGTAGTTTGGGTAAGTCAGTTTCCATGGCAACTAGCGCAAAATCGGAACACACTTTTTTATGCGGGATGCAAATAAAAAAAAAATCAGATATGTGTTATGCTTTAATTTAAGGGGTCATTCATTACTGCACACTCAAAAGAACCCAACCGTTTGGCCGTCTGAAGGAGAAAAATAGGGTCAGAACCAGAAATTTTGTCGGCTATTCGTACCGTGACACCATTAGCCTGTAGTCTCCTATATACAGTACACAAGTCAAGAGCATGCCCTGAGGACATCGACAATATGCATGATGTCCCGGGGGCATTAGCCTGTAGTCCCCTACATACACAGGTCCAGAGCATGCCCTGGGGACATCGACAATATGCATGATGTCCTGTAGTCCCTTATATAGACAAGTCCAGACCATGCCCTGGGGACATTGACAATATGCTTGATGTCCCGGGGGCATTAGCCTGTAGTCCCCTACATACACAGGTCCAGAGCATGCCTTGGGGACATCGACAATATGTATGTCAGATGTCCCCGGGGCATTAGCCTGTAGTCTCCTATATACACAAGTCCAGACCATGCCCTGGGGACATCGACAATATGCATGATGTCCCGGGGGCATTAGCCTGTAGTCCCCTACATACACAGGTCCAGAGCATGCCCTGGGGACATCGACAATATGCATGATGTCCCGGGGGCATTGGCCTGTAGTCCCTTATATAGACAAGTCCAGACCATGCCTGGGGACATCGACAATATGCTTGATGTCCCGGGGGCATTAGCCTGTAGTCTCCTATATACACAAGTCAAGAGCATGCCCTGGGGACATCGACAATATGCTTGATGTCACGGGGGCATTAGCCTGTAGTCTCCTATATACACAGGTCCAGAGCATGCCCTGGGGACATCGACAATATGCATGATGTCCCGGGGGCATTGGCCTGTAGTCCCTTATATAGACAAGTCCAGACCATGCCTGGGGACATCGACAATATGCTTGATGTCCCGGGGGCATTAGCCTGTAGTCTCCTATATACACAAGTCAAGAGCATGCCCTGGGGACATCGACAATATGCTTGATGTCACGGGGGCATTAGCCTGTAGTCTCCTATATACACAAGTCAAGAGCATGCCCTGGGGACATGGATAATATGTATGATGTCCCGGGGGCATTAGCCTGTAGTCCCCTTCATACACAGGTCCAGAGCATGCCTTGGGGACATCGACAATATGCTTGATGTCCCGGGGGCATTAGCGTGTAGTCTCCTATATACACAAGTCAAGAGCATGCCCTGGGGACATTGACAATATGCTTGATGTCCCGGGGTAGTTTGGGTAAGTCAGTTTCCATGGCAACTAGCGCAAAATCGGAACACACTTTTTTATGCGGGATGCAAATTAAAAAAAAATCAGATATGTGTTATGCTTTAATTTAAGGGGTCATTCATTACTGCACACTCAAAAGAACCCAACCGTTTGCCCGTCTGAAGGAGAAAAATAGGGTCAGAACCAGAAATTTTGTCGGCTATTTGTACCGTGACACCATTAGCCTGTAGTCTCCTATATACAGTACACAAGTCAAGAGCATGCCCTGAGGACATCGACAATATGCATGATGTCCCGGGGGCATTAGCCTGTAGTCCCCTACATACACAGGTCCAGAGCATGCCCTGGGGACATCGACAATATGCATGATGTCCTGTAGTCCCTTATATAGACAAGTCCAGACCATGCCCTGGGGACATCGACAATATGCATGATGTCCCGGGGGCATTAGCCTGTAGTCCCCTACATACACAGGTCCAGAGCATGCCCTGGGGACATCGACAATATGCATGATGTCCCGGGGGCATTGGCCTGTAGTCCCTTATATATAGACAAGTCCAGACCATGCCCTGGGGACATTGACAATATGCTTGATGTCCCGGGGGCATTAGCCTGTAGTCCCCTACATACACAGGTCCAGAGCATGCCTTGGGGACATCAACAATATGTATGATGTCCCGGGGGCATTAGCCTGTAGTCTCCTATATACACAAGTCAAGAGCATGCCCTGGGGACATCGACAATATGCATGATGTCCCGGGGGCATTAGCCTGTAGTCCCCTACATACACAGGTCCAGAGCATGCCCTGGGGACATCGACAATATGCATGATGTCCCGGGGGCATTGGCCTGTAGTCCCTTATATAGACAAGTCCAGACCATGCCCTGGGGACATTGACAATATGCTTGATGTCCCGGGGGCATTAGCCTGTAGTCCCCTACATACACAGGTCCAGAGCATGCCTTGGGGACATCAACAATATGTATGATGTCCCGGGGGCATTAGCCTGTAGTCTCCTATATACACAAGTCAAGAGCATGCCCTGGGGACATCGACAATATGCTTGATGTCCCGGGGTAGTTTGGGTAAGTCAGTTTCCATGGCAACTAGCGCAAAATCGGAACACACTTTTTTATGCGGGATGCAAAAAAAAAAATCAGATATATGTTAAGCTTTAATTTAAGGGGTCATTCATTACTGCACACTCAAAAGAACCCAACCGTTTGCCCGTCTGAAGGAGAAAAATAGGGTCAGAACCAGAAATTTTGTCGGCTATTTGTACCGTGACACCATTAGCCTGTAGTCTCCTATATACAGTACACAAGTCAAGAGCATGCCCTGAGGACATCGACAATATGCATGATGTCCCGGGGGCATTAGCCTGTAGTCCCCTACATACACAGGTCCAGAGCATGCCTTGGGGACATCGACAATATGTATGATGTCCCGGGGGCATTAGCCTGTAGTCTCCTATATACACAAGTCAAGAGCATGCCCTGGGGACATCGACAATATGCATGATGTCCCGGGGGCATTAGCCTGTAGTCCCCTACATACACAGGTCCAGAGCATGCCCTGGGGACATCGACAATATGCATGATGTCCCTGGGACATTGGCCTGTAGTCCCTTATATAGACAAGTCCAGACCATGCCCTGGGGACATTGACAATATGCTTGATGTCCCGGGGGCATTAGCCTGTAGTCTCCTATATACACAAGTCAAGAGCATGCCCTGGGGACATCGACAATATGCTTGATGTCCCGGGGGCATTAGCCTGTAGTCCCCTACATACACAGGTCCAGAGCATGCCTTGGGGACATCGACAATATGTATGATGTCCCGGGGGCATTAGCCTGTAGTCCCTTATATAGACAAGTCCAGACCATGCCCTGGGGACATTGACAATGTGCTTGATGTCCCGGGGGCATTAGCCTGTAGTCCCCTACATACACAGGTCCAGAGCATGCCTTGGGGACATCGACAATATGTATGATGTCCCGGGGGCATTAGCCTGTAGTCTCCTATATACACAAGTCAAGAGCATGCCCTGGGGACATCGACAATATGCATGATGTCCCGGGGGCATTAGCCTGTAGTCCCCTACATACACAGGTCCAGAGCATGCCCTGGGGACATCGACAATATGCATGATGTCCCGGGGGCATTGGCCTGTAGTCCCTTATATAGACAAGTCCAGACCATGCCCTGGGGACATTGACAATATGCTTGATGTCCCGGGGGCATTAGCCTGTAGTCCCCTACATACACAGGTCCAGAGCATGCCTTGGGGACATCAACAATACGCATGATGTCCCGGGGGCATTAGCCTGTAGTCTCCTATATACACAAGTGAAGAGCATGCCCTGGGGACATCGACAATATGTATGATGTCCCGGGGGCATTAGCCTGTAGTCCCTTATATAGACAAGTCCAAAGCATGCCTTGGGGGCATCAACAATATGCATGATGTCCCGGGGGCATTAGCCTGTAGGCCTAGTCCCCTATATACTCAGATTGTGTTGGTTCTAGACATGCTAGACACAAACTTCAAACAGTTTTATAATCCTGATGGCAGGGCACATCAGAACAAAAGAAGAACTGTAAAGATATATTTCTTAAATTTGTACACTATTAACTGCGATTTTATGTCTACGATTTCAGAAATGAAGACGCGTTTCCGTTTCAATCGGCGTCCTGTACTGCAGGATATCCAGGCTAAAAGCCTGAATCGAACTGTGAGTAAATGTTTTATCTTCACAGGGTGCTATTTGCCCACAAATTTGCTGAGGTCCGTAAATACACTCTTCATATATTTATGGAGCTCCACAAATATATACGGATGTTCGCAAATATATACAGAGGTCTGTATTTGTATGCTTAAATACCAAAAAACGATTTTATTCATTATTTTTATTTTTGTCTGCAAATTCGTGGAGAAACAGCACCCAGTCAAGATTGATACTACTTTCAATCCTTCCTCAATGTTTTACGTTACTAATGAAATACTGCTTTCATATCTTTAAATACATACAAAATGACAGAAATTTGCCCTACTTTTACCATTTAATACTTAATATTTCACACCCTCCCAAAGTACCAGCAACCCTTCCCTTTTACAACTACCGTAAACCCCACCTATAAGCCGAATTTATTTTGGCGTTTTTATTTCATATAAGCCAAATTTTTCCCTTCAAACTCACATTCTGCTTAGGCCACTCAAAAAAATAAACTGGTTTCTCATCACCGCGCAAAAATCGTGATTTGGGGAAAACTTTTTTTTTCTAAAGATTTTTAATGAATGTTATGCCAAAAAGTACACAAATGATAGCATATTTGGTATAAAATTAAAGCCTAGAGGGTCAGTAATGCAGTGAGCTATGAATAACTTACAATATGACAGCTTTTGTGGATCACTAAACTCTTAACTATTAAAATGAGAAAATCATTTACAATAAGTCTTAATTTTCTTATACATTTTAGCCCTTAGTAAAAACAAAAAAAGATAAAATAAAAAACGCCCTCGTCATATTTTTCAGTGCTTGGTGATGAGAAACCATCTTTTTTTTTTGAGCGGCCTTATAGGCGGGGTTTTCTCAAAGCATATTTGAGAAAAGTATGAAAACTCAGTCAGTAATTTGTCAGTAACTTTGAAGGCCATAAAAATCCTTTTCATGTGAAATGCACATGCTAAACCAATGACACATGGCATTTCAATAAAATAAAACAATCAAAATCTGTGTACAGGCAAGGGAAAAGGGTAGTCCGAGGAAAAAGCCAACTTTGAAATTGATGTCATAAGCTTTCCAGTGATATATTACACTAGAAGATATTATTTCTAGTTTTTGAGAAATGGCTTCATGAATATTTATTTTGTGGGCATCACCCTTTCCAAAATCCCAAAAAGCTCTATGTCTCATATTTTCCAAGATATCCCTATCTAATTAGCATTATCTATGATAATTAGAAATTTATGATAATTTTCATTCTTTAAGTCATAAAATTCGATCTAGGAATGGTAATTTTATTTTGTTTTCACCATGGCAATCCTCAGAAATTATTTTATCAATCTATGTCTTAATTTCCTCTATTTGGAATAAAAATCATGTTTCCATGGCAACACATATCAACAAGCACACCCATTTAGGCTTTAAAACGTTCCTTTTACCTTCCAGATATAGAAGCTTTTTACCAAAAATGGGATGTTTTATGTAATCCTATTGAATTCTCCAGAAAAAGTACCCAAGAGCAATTTTTGGCCTAATTCTTTCATTTTAGGCCATAGTGGCGCCCCCTGGTGGCTAAAATCGGAACCAATCCCGCGGGGACTATCCTTTCTGCTTGGCTGATTCTGTTTTTAAAACCTTTTGGGTAGGGTCAGGTTGGAGGTCAGGGGGTCTCTAAGACCCCAAAAGTCACATTTGGCTTATAGGCGGGGTTCTCCTAAATGTTAAAATGATTTCTTATAAGCCTATATTTTGTCCTTAAACTCACTTTCAGCTTATAGGCGAGGTTGGCTTATAGGCGGGGTTTTACGGTACTGTCCTGTCCCTTATCATTGTCAGGTGCACTGTACATAGCACACAACAGGGAAGCACATGATCAAAATGATAATTCAATTTTTTTATAGTTTCATGATCATTTTTATACAGCTTTAGATCCTGTAATCATATATTGTTTTTCTCATTAAATGATAGGTTGCTACTAACTCAACTCATGTGATAACACAAGCTGTGTTGCACACCTCAGAGAGGCAGGGGGCGGATGATCAGACCGTGAAGAAGAGGCAACAAGAGGAGAAACAAAGACAAAGGTGTCATAGACAGGAGAAAGAAAAGAAACCAACACAGAAGAGGAAGCAAGGTGCGCCAGAAAATATCAAGCAGAAGAAGAGCAAGAAGTGGGTGGAAGAAGAGAGCGAGCAGGATGCAGAGAAGATAATGGAACAGGAAGAAGAGAGTAAGCAGCAAGAGGAAGAAGAGCGAAAGCAAAAAGAAAGAGAGAAGAAGGAGCAAGAAGACAAAGAGAGAAAGCAGAAAGAAAGAGAAGACAAGGAGAAAGAGGAAGAAGAGAGAAGGCAGAAAGAAATAGAGAAGCAGCAGCAAGGGGAAGAAGAGAGAAAACAAAAAGAAAGAGAGAAGAAGGAGCAAGAAGACAAAGAGAGAAAGCTGAAAGAAAGAGAGGAGAAGGAGAAAGAGGAAGAAGGGAGAAAGCAAAAAGAAAGAGAGAAGAAGGAGAAAGAAGAAGAAGGGAGAAAGCAAAAAGAAAGAGAGAAGCAAGAGGATGAAGAGAGAAAGCAGAGAGAAAGTAAGAAGAAGCAACAAGAGGAAGACGTGAGCATGACAGAGGAAGGATCAGAGGATGGTGAGTTGCTCCTTGTGTCAGGTGATAATATCTTATGTTATCATATTTTGCAGGTATGTCACAAGGAATACAATTGTCTATCACAAGTCCTTACCAAATCCAACTGGTATTTCTCAGTAATGTAGAGAGGAGGAGGAATCAGAGCAAATTTTCCCTAAATATAGTTCCATTTCTGTAGTACCTCCCTTGTATTAAGGCCATCAATCATATGAGTTATCATTCCTTGTATTTTATATCTTGTGTGCTTCAGAATCTAAGAAGAGTAAGACAAACAGCAGTGAGTATAAAACTTTTATATTTATACAATGTACCCATACTGACTTATTCTAATACATATAATTTTACTGCATCACAATATCAGACAACCTTATTCAATTTCAGATATCCAAGGTAGTTGCCTTTAATAGTTCGTAGTTAACATGATTCAAATTGTGTCAGTCTATTTTCTACCATTCCACTCAAATGTATGTAATAATATTTGTTTTTAAAAACAGACTTCAACTCTATGATGTAAGTACATATGGAAGGTACACTATATACTAGACTTGTGATGGCAACGTCATGCTTCTCTCTTGTTTCCTTCATCTTCACCATTTATACATTAGCAAGACCATACTTGGGAACTGGTACTATTAGTTTAGAATCTTAGTCGTGGAGCACAATGACTTGTAAACTGCACCCTTCTGTATTGAACAATATTCTACTACATAATACTACACCTTAGCAAGGCTAATCACGTCGTCCCTCACATATAAACACATATTTATATCCTAATTAAAGGCTTTGGGTGCCATTTGCCGGCTTTTGCTTATATTTTGTTTACTGCACTTGCACCACCTTCACAACATATCTAATATGACACTCAATCGGTACTTCTGCACACATTCATGGGGCCTGGCATATGTCTCACAATATATGATATTAGCGGTTGGGGTAACTTGCCATCCCTGCACTCTGCTCAGTGCTAATAATACTGAAAACCTGACCGACCCGTGTGATCACCTCTGAGCTGGTTAACAGCCTTGGAGGGGCAGGAAGGTGGGCCTGGTTCAGACATGGCCCGATAGAGAATACATAGGCTGAAACTTTACAACCCTCCTGGAAAGGTATGCCTAGGAATTTTTGGCTTAAAGCTTTGTATGAATTATATCTCATAAGAATGTAGGAAAAATGTGTACTAGCCCCAATTGTGATACACATACTGACCTATCAGTGTCCGTGGGTGCATGGTGTGTTGACCACTTACAACCCCCTGCCTCCCGAGCACACAGCCCTTCGCCCCCGCCTGTGAGTAGCCCCACCCTCAGCTTCCCGCCAGTGCCATATAGGATAGATATTCCCGGCTGGAGCAACCTGCGCGCTTAACTCGGAAAACAAGTATTATGTTTAAGCGAATACAATGCTTTATAAATACTTTTTACTCAAGTCAGACTATAACTGTTTTATTATCTTGACCTCTGCCTTGTAACTCTCTATTGTCTCCATATGTCAGTACTATCTAACCTCAAATTACTCAGTTGTAACTATGTGGAAAATAATTGTATCAAAAACATTATGGAAATCTGTCATATATGTCCTGATGAAGGGGATATTTCACAGTACTGTAAGCGTATTATATTTCGCGCTGTACATGTTTTCGCGGATTTCGCAGATTTTAAAATCCGCGAAAATATGTACAGAACAAAAGTTAATCCAATATAACTCTGTAACAACCATCATTCAAAATCGGCGAATTTAAATCCCAGCGAAATGGTTCTTATTAGCAAATCCGCGAAAATTTATACCAGCGAAAATATGTACGTTTACAGTATTAATTTTGACATTTTCTTGTGTTCCTAAACAATAAACTGTTTTCAAAACCTTGCCTTTTTAAAATCGGAATTGGAATTTCATGAGGTAGAATTGAGTCATTCCAAATGAAAAATCACCTATATTTTAGGTTCAATTCCACTGATGATTGTTCAGCATGTTTTTCTCTTGTACCATGATATTACTTGTGTATTTTCAGAGGAGCCAAACATAAGAGGACGTGAGTACACCTTTTGTGATAAAGTTACTTTCCTATGTTCAAAAAACTTTCCAATGTTCAAAAAAGATGTCTTGGTTATTCGTAATTGCTGTGTCCACCTGACATGCAGCGCACAATATCCTCATCATGAATTTCTTTTCAGTTATACTCTGTTATAATCTTATAATCTGTTATCATAATATCATCTTCATTTAAAATTCCAGAGGAAGGAATGGCTGATTGGGATGGTATTGGAAAACTTGATGTTCTTTTGAAATCAGGTACATTTTCTTTTATCAAATGTTTATCTGGCATAGTGTAAAACCCAGGTTGAAAGCAGTTAGAGTTGCTAGAGGTGGAGTTTGGCTTATATTGGAGGTTTTACCATCCATAGGAAAATATTCTGGAAAGAATGTATAATGAGGTACATTTGAATGATAAAGTTGAAGACATATCTCTGATTCCCTGTCATCTTGCAAGAAAATGTTTCATAAGTAATTAGCTCTGATTTAATTTACCAATAATATCTCTGCTACTTTATTTCTCTCTTTCATTTTTTAAAGACCTGCGGAGAGTGAAGAGTAAATTGATAACCACGGCGGTCAATACAACAGCACCGTCCGCTGTATTCACAGGAGCGGAACTGGTGAGGCGGGTCAGCCCACCAGAGTCTTTGCAGTGTTCGAAGATACTAGGGCAGCTAATGGTGATGGCACACTCCAAGACAACAGGTACACATACATGATTGTTATCCTCCCTTTACTGTTGGTGAACACACAGGGGTTCTAGATGGATGATGTTAGATGCTGAAGAATCAATTTTTCTTCGCTTCTACCCATAAAAGTGCATTTTTGTGGGTAGAAACATGGTTAGACCCTTCACTTGTGGCTTTGTAAACCATGGATCATGTAGTTGATATGTACATACTCTGGCAGAGCTACCCGACACACACACTCCAAATGTCAAAACACACCAGGTATTTTCTTATACATATAACCCCTACAGGACAAAACCAGGACAAGAAGCACCTGAGAATGTTGGTCGACCTCATCAAGGGGAAGGAGGTGGGGAAAAAGGCTACTGCCTTCTCTCTACTAACTGAAGGTATGTCTCCACATAACTAGTTTCACATTTTCTTGTGTACATGTATAGGTCTAATCTGCTTAACCTGAATAGGGAATCTAAATATTGCTAATTTAGTATATACCTACATCTACTGGGAAAATAACAATTAAGCAGCAAGGCCGTCAGGGCATGACCCAATGTAACAACTTTTGTATCCTCCCTTTGGATCACACTTGAAATATACTTTGGATATACGTAACCCTCTCTACTCTACAGCGGATGTCGCACACCTTAGCAATGGGTTGAAGGAAGTTGCTACCGAGCATATCCCTATGAAGGCTGTCCAGAAAAAGGTTAAGGCTCAGGTTGCAGAAAAGGTCACCAAAGAACAAGTAGACTTTGTTCTAGTACAGTCTGTGTAAGTATATAACAAATAGTTTCTTATTGCTTATTTTAGTTAACATTTTCCGGGAGTGTTAAAACGATTCATGGGCACAGACCTATATGGATTCTTACACAGATCATTTGCCTTCAACTATCTACTGGTTATTGCTAGAATCAAACCAATTTCATTAATTAAAGCCAATTTGACTTCTCTGCCATTTCATCGAAATCAAAGTTTTGATTCTGTATTAAATTCATGTATTCTTCAATCCAAGACTGGCTAATTTTTTTAATATATAAATATTGCATTCTTTTGCTTCAGACATATCCTGGACACGGTGTTAAGTATGCTGCGGGAGGATTCTGGGGCAGCCTTCGATGTGTGTACACATGGGGGTCTAGGCATCCTCGAAAAGGCGGTCGAGATAGTTAAGGGATGCATCTGGAGTCCCCCACCGGCCTCTAAGCAAACGCCTCAAGACTAAGCTGACATGTCACATCTTCATATGTCTCCATGATTCCGATTATTGAGGATATTTTATTACAGAAAAAAGTTTGAATAATTGAAAATGATATTTTCATAGTTCTTATTTTTCCATATGTGCCCCCAGCTGAAACCTGATGTTTGTTAAACCACCTCTATGAGTCCTTCAAAATAATTTTCAGGTTCTGGACTAATACACACCTGATATGTCGTGGAAGGAGACAAAATAAACACCATCTGTAAAACAAATTTTGAATTTAACTGTGTTGTCTATACATCAAAAGTCATTTCAATTAGATAAACCATAAACCTCCTAAGAAGTTGTCTCTAATAATAGCCGTTCAAGTATACATTACAACTCTTTGAATTCTAACCTTATCTGTGGTAGTCTCAGAGTACCATGGAGGGAGTAGTATGCTCAGAGTACCAGGGAGGGACTTGTCATTAAGTATGGGGTAAAGTAGTCTCAGAGTACCATGGAGGGAGTAGTATGCTCAGAGTACCCCTCTAGGCCTATAGCCTCTGTAGGCCTATATGGTGGAGTAGTCTCAGAGTACCATGGAGGGAGTAGTATGCTCAGAGTACGCCTCCAAGCCTATAGCCAGGCCTATATGGTAGAGTAGTCTCTGAGTACCATGGAGGGACTAGTATGCTCAGAGTACCTCTAGGCCTATAGCCTCTATAGGTCTATGTGGTAGAGTATCTCTAGGCCTATAGTCTATAGCCTATGTGGTGGAGAGTACCATGGAGGGAGTAGTATGCTCAGAGTACACCTCTAGGCCTGTAGCCTCTGTAGGCCTATGTGGTGGAGTAGTCTCAGAGTACCATGGAGGGAGTAGTATGCTCAGAGTACCCCTCTAGACCTATAGCCTCTGTAGGCCTATATGTGACCCAACAAGCAAAAAGACCCATCCGCGGGGGATTTTTAGTTCTGGCTTTGGTCACCAGGGGGCACCAGAAGGGCTAGAGAGTGCATAATTCAAGTAAAAATGCTCTAGGCTAATTTTTTGTGTAGAATACAATAGACTTATTATAATTGTTCTATCTTTACTGCAAACATTCCATATATGGAATGCAAAAAGAAAGTTTTCTATGGAAAATTAGCATATAAGACATTTTTTGGTTGCCATGGAAACCATTCCATTAGACAAAATGGGAGATAATTGTCCCGGTTTCTTCAGTATCACATCAATTACTCAAAATTGAAAACAGACTGTAAAAATTCCTTCTAGAACCAAATTTAGACTAAAAAATACCATTTTATTTGGTTATTAATCAATAAAACTGATTTTTCATAATTATTGCTATATATTATGGGATGTGATGCTTTTAGAGCTTATCTACCATTTTCAGTTATTGATATGTAGCAAACTTTGAAAATCAATTCCCACAAAACTACCAGGAATTCTTTAGCTCATGATATCTCATTTTAAAGGATATGACACCATCTTTAAATACTAATTCCTCCCCAGATGGGTCTTTTCCCTAGCCTGGTCACATATGGTGGAGTAGTCTCAGAGTACCATGGAAGGAGTAGTATGTTCAGAGTACCTCTGTAGGCCTATATGGTAGAGTAGTCTCAGAGTAGTTTGCTTAGAATACCCCTCTAGGCTTATAGCCTATGTCGGCCCATGTCAGCCCATGTGTGGAAGTCTCAGAGTACCATGGAGGAAGTAGTATGTTCGGAGTACCTAGAGGCCTATAGCCTATGTAAACCTATGTGGTAGAGTCGTCTCAGAGTACCAGGGAGGGAAGTGTCATTAAGTCCCCAGGACTTCTTAAAAAAATATCAAGTGCTAGGGACTTGCGTCCAAGTCCCCAGGACTTGCAGCCAAATCCCCAGGACTTGCAGCCAAGTCCCCAGGACTTACGGCTAAGTCCCCAGGAGCTCCAGTACCATGAAGGGACTAGTAAGCTCAGAGTACCTCTAGGCCTATAGTCTATGTAGGCTAGACCTACTCTAGACCTATAGCCTCTGTAGACCTCTGTAGTCAAGGCCATGCCCCCGGGGCATAGATCTGCTATGTACCATTTGTATAATTCAAGGCCATGCCCCCAGGACATAGATCAGTGGCATACAGTTAGTATAAGTCAAGGCCATGCATCTGGGGCATAGATCAGGAGTCTACAGTAAGTATAAGTCAAGGCCATGCCCCCAGGGCATAGATCAGTAGTCTACCATTTGTATAAGTTAAGGCCATGCCCCCGGGGCATAGATCTGCTATGTACCATTTGTATAATTCAAGGCCATGCCCCCAGGACATAGATCAGTGGCATACAGTTAGTATAAGTCAAGGCCATGCATCTGAGGCATAGATCAGGAGTCTACAGTTAGTATAAGTCAAGGCCATGCCCCCAGGGCATAGATCAGTAGTCTACCATTTGTATAAGTTAAGGCCATGCCCCCGGGGCATAGATCTGCTATGTACAGTAAGTATAAGTCCATGCCCCCGGGGCATAGATCAGGAGTCTACAGCTAGTATAAGTCAAGGCCATGGCCCCAGGGCATAGATCAGGAGTCTACCATCTGTATAAGTTAAGGCCATGCCCCCACGCATAGATCTGCTATGTACAGTTAGTATAAGTCAAGGCCATGCCCCCAGGGCATAGATCAGGAGTCTACCATTTGTATAAGTTAAGGCCATGCCCCCGGGGTATAGATCTGCTATGTACAGTTAGTATAAGTCAAGGCCATGCCCCCAGGACATAGATCAGTGGCATACAGATAGTAGAAGTCAAGGCTATGCCCCCGGGGCATAGATCAGGAGTCTACAGTTAGTATAAGTCAAGGCCATGGCCCCAGGGCATAGATCAGTAGTCTACCATTTGTATAAGTTAAGGCCATGCCCCCGGGGCATAGATCAGTAGTCTATCATAGATCTGCTATGTACAGTTAGTACAGTGAAATTTCGTTATAAGGAGGATGGTTATAAGGAGCAGACGGTTATAAGGAGCACATTTGCTTTGCCAAAACCTTTCCTATAGTTTTCTATAGCAAAAAAAAACACCATTAGAACTAGCATTTCTCACCAAAAATCGTTTATAAAGAGCAAATATTTGTGTCAGGACTCCCATTGTACGGGGGGCAGGGAGAGGCGGGGCCTTCGTCAGGACTTCCCCTGTGATGTGGGGGCCATAAAAGGGTGTAGGTACGGACCTGTAAGGGGGGGGGCAGGGGGGGGCGGGGCCTTTGTCACGACTGTGATGTGGGGGCCTACAAGGGTGTAGCTACGGACCTTTGAGAGGTGAGGGGCCAAGGGGAGGGGAGAGGGGGGGCCTGTGTCAGGACTTCCCCTGTGATGTGGGCAGCCTACAGGGGTGTAGGTACGGATAGATCAGGAGTCTACAGCTAGTATAAGTCAAGGCCATGGCCCCAGGGCATAGATCAGTAGTCTACCATTTGTATAAGTCAAGGCCATGCCCCCGGGGCATAGATCAGTAGTCTACCATCTGTATAAGTTAAGGCAATGCCCCCACGCATAGATCTGCTATGTACAGTTAGTATAAGTCAAGGCCATGCCCCCAGAACATACATCAGTGGCATACAGCCATTTTAAGTCCATTTTGTTATTGCTATTATGAATATTCAGCAACGTGGAACATTGTTACTGATGTACTAGAAGAATATTTGCTTGTTAGGCCACTGCAAATCGGTTATCAATCTTCAAAACCACTCTTAGGCAACATTCTGGGAGCGTAGAGCTTCCATGACTTTTTCCACATTTACATGTATCTTCTCTTACACAGAGGGCACGCTTTGTAAGTGTGAAGGAAGGTTTCAGCATATTTAACACATTCGTTTCCTTTTGCACGGACACGCGCTCTCCGCAGGGACACACGTGGTCTGCCTTTGTCCGCGCATACAGCGTGTGATTACCAGCATTCAGACAAAAAGAAAATATGAAGAGGGCAGTTTTGGGCGAAAAAGTATTGGGAAACAAATTTCTGATTTACAGTACATTGAAAATGTGTGCTATTCCTAGCCCACTGCATTACCGACAGTTTAAGCTTTAATTTGATACCAAATATGGCAATATTTGTCAATTTTAACATCGTTTGTTAGACATTCGATGGAAAAAAGCAAGTTTTAACAAACTGATTTATATGAAGCCGACGGTAATGTGTTTTATGGCCTTATGGTTTGGACAATATGAAATGCATGTGGGGGAGATACAAACGCAGGTGGTGTCTTTGAAGCTGATTACCGATTTTCAAATGACCTTAGGTTACTCTGTTGAACATTTAAATGCTTATTAAACTAATCTATAAAATGTTCAATACCGTTGTTATTGCCTAGGACATGTAACAATATCCCTGGGACAGTTTACCAAGTTGACTGATATTCAGTTCATGCCAAACCGTCATGCAATGAATGTTAAAAAGAAAAAGATATTCCTTGCAGATGTTTTTGATATTGTTATACAACATACATCAATTCATGTCATAATATGATGTCATTGAAACATTGCTTTTTGATGATGTTTGCAGTTTGTTATTGTTGATTGTATTGAAGTGAATAAACGTCAAGACATTGAAATTGTGATTTTGTTGTAATATGCGACTCTGAAAACATGTAAAGGTAATATATTTTGGGGCCTTGTGATATGAGCCACGGACATTTCTTTAAATCATTGAGAAATGGGGTCCCCCCCCCCCCCTACTACCACTCTGTCGGTAGCTGTGTGGCATGTAGACTTAGGAAAACGAGAAAAGGTGTCCCCTACTACCTCATAGAAGCTGTTTTGCCCCAAATAACGTAGGCAAATGAGCAATTGATACAAGCTTGGGAGAGGGCACCCAATGTCATTGGGCCTCCTCAGCTGTGGAGACACTTGATCTAGGATGTAATAGATGGTTCTTGGGTAAAACCTAAATCTGGCTTTGACCTCCTCATCTGTATACATCTCCAGTGGGTTTAGGGGGTCTGGTAGATGCCTCCCTATCCTCCCCAACCTCAAAAAGTGGTTGTGTCTCTCCTCGACCTCCATGAAGTCAGCCATCTTGAATCTTGAATGACAAATGCTAAACTAGCTTAACTAATTAGCTTAAGCATTTAGTCACCTCCATGAGCTGTCTTAATGCTTAAGCTAGTTAAGTGACTAAATAGATGCTTGAGAACCGTATTTAGCTAACTAGCTTAAGTGACTTAAGCTAGTTACAGAATAAGTAACTTAATTGTAGACTTTAAGTTGCTTAAGAACCGGGTCCAGGCCTTGCCCCCAGGGCATAGATCAGTAGTCTACCATAGATCTGCTATGTACAGTTAGTATAAGTCAAGGCCATGCCCCCAGGACATGGATCAGTGGCATACAGATAGTATAAGTCAAGGCCATGCCCCCGGGGCATAGATCAGTAGTCTACCATTTGTATAAGTCAAGGCCATGCCCCCGGGGCATAGATCAGTAGTCTACCATTTGTCTAAGTCAAGGCCATGCCCCCGGGGCATAGATCAGTAGTCTACCATTTGTATAAGTCAATGCCATGCCCCGGGGCATAGACCCGCTATGTACAGTTAGTATAAGTCAAGTCCATGCCCCCAGGGCATAGATCAGGAGTCTACCATTTGTATAAGTTAAGGCCATGCCCCCAGGGCATAGATCAGGAGTCTACCATTTGTATAAGTTAAGGCCATGCCCCCGGGGCATAGATCTGCTATGTACCGTTTGTATAATTCAAGGCCATGCCCCCAGCACATAGATCATTGGCGTACAGTTAGTATAAGTCAAGACCATGTCCCCAGGGCATAGATCAGGAGTCTACAGTTAGAATAAGTCAAGGCCATGGCCCCAGGGCATAGATCAGTAGGGTTGGGTTGCCTGAAACACTTTGTTTTGTATTAAGTCAACCTTTTCTATTGGATCCCTTCTGTACCTCATGTACACAAAGCATTGCCCTTCTCTACTTGAGATACACAAGGCACTCCTTCTCTACCTCAGGTACACTTGGGGTTCCTTCTCTACCTGAGATAGACAAGGGTCCCCTTCTACACCTCAAGTACACAAGGCCCTGCCCTTCTCTACCTGAGATGGACAAGGGGCACCTTCTCTACCTCAGGTACACTTGGGGGTGCCTTCTCTACCTGAGATAGACAAGGGGTGCCTTCTCTACTTCAAGTACACAAGGCCCTGCCCTTCTCTACTTCAGATACACAAGGCACTCCTTCTCTACCTCAGGTACACTTGGGGTGCCTTCTCTACCTGAGATAGACAAGGGTCCCCTTCTCTACCTCAGGTACACTTGGGGTGCCTTCTATACATGAGATACATAAGGCACTCCTCTACCTCAGGTACACTTGGGGTGCCTTCTCTACCTGAAATAGACAAGGGTCCCCTCTTCTCTACCTCAGGTACACTTGGGGTGCCTTCTCAAGGATAGACAAGGGACCCCTTCTCTACCTGAGATACAGAGGGGACCCTTTCTCTACCTGAGATGCAGAAGGGACCCCTTCTCTACCTCAGGTACACTTGGGGTGCCTTCTCTACATGAGATAGACAAGGGACCCCTTCTCTACCTGAGATACAGAAGGGACCCTTTCTCTACCTGAGATGCAGAAGGGACCCCTTCTCTACCTGAGATGGACAAGGGGCGCCTTCTCTACCTCAGGTACACTTAAGGGTGCCTTCTCTACCTGAGATAGACAAGGGACCCCTTCTCTACCTGAGATACAGAAGGGATTCATTCTCTACCTGAGATACAGAAGGGACCCCTTCTCTACCTCAGGTACACTTGTGGTGACTTCTCTACCTGAGATACAAGGGATGCGAGTTAGGCTTATGCACGAGATTTTACGGTAGTTATGCACATCAACTGACGCTTGACTGTGTATTGTGTCCGGATGTGATTATGCTGTGAAATAAAGAAATGTTGACTGTATATGGACCGTGTTTATTTCATTTATTCAAATTCTCGATGATTTGATTATATAGCAAAATGCTTATTCTATTTTGAGAGACCATACATTTGTAAAAGTAGCGGGGACAAGGACTGAATAGGGCCTAGATTGATGTACGAATGATATATAATAACTGCATATTCAGGCCGGGAGAAGGGTGGAACTGAGGGATCTAGGATGGCCATGTTGATATAAAGGGAAGTCATGTGGAATGAAAACCAGACACTGTCATCTTCAATTTGGTTGACAAAAAGATCATATATTATCAGAAACGGTACAGTAAATCAAGCACTAGTCACAGGTCAGCAAAATGAATAATAGATGTATAATAAAGGTTTACCTAAACTCACCAAGTTGGTTAACCCCTTCCACGCGGTAAGCCAATATATTGCACAAAATTGCATTGAGTTACAAGAAACCCAGTGGTGAAGGGGTTAAAAGCTGGAGCTGGCTCAACAGAATCAGATAGGACATCTTTACAGCAGCCAATCAAATGGCCCAATCTGGGTCAGGTGATTGGCAACCTTGGAATGTTGCACCAAACAACCAGACTATTTAGTTAGATACATAATTATGCAGTAATGACTGGGGTTAAAGCATAGGCCCAAGGTTGGATATAATATTAAGGTAAATTGTCAGCAAAGATGGAGAACATTTGTGCAGTAAGTCTGCTTGTCTGCGGCAGATCTGTGTGCAGAGGCGACAGCCGGAACTAACCCTTTCCTGCCACACATTTAACATGAAACCTTAAAGTTTGATTCCCCTTCAGCTGTCTTTTTGATATACAAACATATTCACAGGCCTCATTTAGCAGTCATTCTACGTACATGGTCAATTCCGGTGACTGGTCGTAATTTGGGCCTCCCAAGTGGGCAGGGAAGCTATTTTCAAAATATTTTAGTAGGTAAGAATCATTTTGCCTATATATAATAGGTGTATTGAGCCAACTGTGTACCAAGTTAGGAATCTTAAATATAAATATGTTCGTAAAATTATATGGGGGGAGGGGCGATTTCCTTACTTTTTTGGCCAAAATACATTTTTCTGTCTTTAAAACTGTTTTGAAATGGATATTTCACACTTAAAATTGTTAGAAAAAGACGAAACATTTAATACAGATACATGGATCTTAGAATAGAAGTGTATTAGAATACATTTATTATGTATGATCTGGATGCTGTTTCTCCACAAATTTGCGGATGTCTACAAATTACGGACGTCCGCAAATTTGCTTCCATAAATTTGCAGATGTCCGTAAATACCCTAGTAGCAAACACACTGTGGCCCCGGACGGGGCCAGACTGTGTTTGCAAGTCTGGCCCGGAGTGGGCTAACCGACGGGCTCCCGTCGGTTTAGGGCCTTGGGCTTTGGTCTGGCCCCGTGCGGGCTTCCCATGTTGGGCGCAGATCGGGTTTTGAACGGGAAGCCCGCTTTGGGCTCAGATCAGTTTTTGGACGGGCTTCCCACTTTGGGCTCAGATTGGTTTTTGGACGGGCTGAAAGTGGGTTCAGATCGGTTTTTGGATGGGTTGAAAGCGGGCTCAGATCGGTTTTTGGACGGGTTGAAAGCGGGCTCAGATCGGATAATTATGGGTTTTTAGAATCTATTCAATCATTCTCCAATGATTTCTTGTATTTGTTGAACCAGATATCCTAGGTCCTTCTAATCAACCCAAGGCATAATCATACTCTTCCTACCCAATAATGGAAGTATCAAGCAGGCCTATTATCATCAGGTTTGAGCCACATGCAGCATAGACAAGTGTCTATGGTGCACATTGGCCTTCAAAGCCATAGTTCATACCTACATGGGGCACATGAGTCTATTAAGCAAATTGTAATGCCACAGAAATAGTGTTTACACTGGATAGCTGCTTAGAGAACCTCCTTTTCATCCTTCAAATATATAGTCTATCTTATTTCCAAACTGTGAGAACATCTATTTATTGTTTCCTATTCTACATCACTTTAACATTTTATTGTATTATTATGTAATGTCAATTTCATCTGGTTTTGTTGGAAAACTCTAGATATTGTATAGTAGTGACATCTGGTGTCAATCATCAGAACTACTAGACCAGTTGCCCTGTCCAAACCCAACCTCAGCCCTCATCGGCCCGGAGTGGGCTAACCGATGGGCGCCCGTTGGTTTAGGGCACTGGGTTTTGGTGTGGCCCCAAGTGGGCTGCCCGAATTGGGCTCAGAACGGGTTTTGGACGGGTTTCCTGTCATCTGGCCAACATGAACCCAAAGCGGGTAGCCCTCTTTGAAACTGATCTGAGCCCAAATCGGGCAGCCCGCTTTGAAACTGATCTGAGCCCAAAATGGGCAGCCCGATCGGGGCCACACTTCAGCCCAGCCATCTGCCCAACATGAAACCCAGCTCAGTTTTGCCCGACTTCAAACAGCAAATCCGAGCTAAAACCAAATTGGCCCCGTGCGGGCTTGCTACTAGGGTATATACGGAGGTCCGTATTTGTATGCTTAAGTACTGAAAAACGATTTCCATATATATTTGCGGACCTCCATAAATATATGGAGAGTGTATTTACGGACCTCCGCAATTTTGCGGACCTCCGCATATTTGTGGAGAAACAGGACCCTGAACTGATATGACTACTGAGCAGGTTATGTATAGCCCAATAATAGACACTTTGATATACTTTTAGTATTGCATAGATTCCATATCTTAATCAATCCACAGTCCAAGTCTTTCTTTACCTGAGGTAGACTAGTATCATTTAGTCATTATACGTACATTTATCTTCACTAGGGACCCTTCTGTACCTGAGGTAGATAGGCAGAGTTCCTCTTTACCTGAGGTAGACTCCTCAGGCCTATCATTTAGTCATTATACATACATTTATCTACACTAGGGACCCTTCTGTACCTGAGGTAGACAGGCAGAGCTCTTCTTTACCTGAGGTAGACTAGCAGAGTTCTTCTTTAGGCTGTGTCTCACGACCTTGGGCCAATGTTTTTGTCTCTGACTGGGTGCCGTCTCTGACCGGGTGCCGTCTCTGACCTTGTGTCAGAGAAAAGTGTTTTTTAATTGTTAACCTATACTCACATATATAAGGATTTGTAAAAACGTTACGGAAGTTGTTATGTAATTATAATTAGCCTCCTGCTGTTGGTAGAAGGTAACTAAACTCCCAAAGTGATGTCTCAAATGTTACTCTAACGTTTTTTAACATTACCAATTATTCATTTTTTTCCCACTAGATAGCCTAGATATTTGGCAAATGAACGGGAGGGGGGGGGGGATATTTTTTTTTTAAATGGGGGGGGGGGGAGGCAGTACCTGTATAGGCCTAGGCCTATAGGGGGCTGCAGAGGGGTCCTCCCCTGAGGTTGGAAAGTCGCCGAAATTAAGGGGTCCAGGTTGCAAAGTTGCTTTTTTGGACCCTTCAATCTATGGGGCCGTCCATAAATGACGTCACACTGGAGGGGGTGGGTGGGTGTTGGTCCAAGACATCTCTTATACATGGTTCACTGAGGAGGGATCCCATGCCAGACTACTATAAGACCAGTGCAGCAAGAAAAGGTGACTTTTCAGAAAAGTTGTTGGTAAAGTTTTTGAACATTTCTGAAGTGTGACCGACAAAAACATAAATATAATGACAAAATACTGCATTATGATAATTATGTACTATTAGGAAGACAGTTGTCCTGGGAATCCTCTGATATGAGATGGTTGCACACACAGCCATTATGGTGGTGGGTTTCCGCGCGGAGCGGGCGAAATTTTTTACCCCCCCCCCCCGGTCAAGGGGTCAACATTTTTTACCCCCCCCCCCTTAGGGTCGAAAATCGGCTCGCGCGCGGGCCCTTTGAAGCATAGTAACGCGCAGGCTTTTTGGCTCAAAACAGGTTAAATTTTTTTGCCCCCCCCCAAGAGGGGTCCAAATTTTGTTGCCCCCCCGGTCAAGGGGTCCAAATTTTTTGCCCCCCCCCCCCCCCCCGTTGATAATAAATGATCACTCCCTTAGTGAAATGTGACATGGCCATTTCTTAAAATCGACATGCGACATGGGGACCCCCCCCCTGATGGCCCACCAGTGGGGCCCAAATAGGACCCCTTTCCCGGGATTTTGTGTACGCACATAGTTACTATCATATAGGGAGTGGCCCCCCCGGGAACGGGAGAGACAGCGCCTGCTCCCGTGAGAAGTGTTTGACCATAACGGTAGAATTCTAACCACCGGGCGGTTTTCGGGGAACCAATCTGAGACAGAGATAGATTGGGGGGGGGTAGATGGGGGGGTCCCCATGTTGCATGTCGATTTTAAGAAATGGCCATGTCACATGTCACTAAGGAAAAAGCCATGTCACTAGTGTCACTAAGGGGTATATATAGGGGCACTGTAATGGTCATAATGTGGCTTTTGGGGCCGAAGGCCCCAGGACAATTTTGGAAGTTTGCTATCCACAAGAAAGAAAATTTGGGTACAATATTTTACAGTAAATGAGAATTTTTTCCCATGTCACTAAGCCCCATGTCGCATGTCGATTTTAAGAAATGCCCATGTCACATGTCACTTAAGGTTGATCGCTACTCATTGAATATGAACCACTGCGCAGGTCGCTGCGCATATGGCTTAATTTTATCAGATGGGGCTAATATTAGCAAACTAGATACATATGCATGCTTATAAAGTCATATTAAAAGATGAGCTGATTCCGACCAAAATTGAGCATTTTATTGGACTTTGAATATTTGAGATATTTATAGCCAATAATATTTGCTATTTTTAATGTAAGTTAGAATATCGGACTTATTAATCAATAAACCATTATATAGATAGACATAAATCTCATCACATTCTATGAAATATCCAAGGGTAGGAAATACAGCCATTTTTTACCCTGATTTTTGCAATTTTACCCATTATTTTAGGCTTTAAATGTGAAATTTAGTCCATTTTTGCATTATTCTTTAACTTCAAAGGCCCAAAACCATAAAAATATGCCCGGGACCACCTATCAAAATTCCTTAGAAATGTTAGCTATTGATCCAAACTATTTTTTGAAAAAAAAAAAAAAAAAGTTCATGGATTTTTTTCAGTGATATTTAGACATTGCTGAAGAATTATGCGTTAAATTTGAAGAATTGTCATAAAACCATCTCATTTTTTCATACAAAGGTACATTTTTGGACCATAATTTTATTTTTCCGATTAAAGGACACAACCTAGGATTATTCATGTGCAATACAAGATTAATGTGGGCATTGGTTCACCAAGAAAAAAAATCATGAAAATTACCCATTTTTTTGTATTTTTTTGCAAAAATAGAGAATACTTATTTTTTTCAAAAATCTGTAATAAAAAAAGTAGCTCGGGACCCCCCCTATTCTTTTTCCATTTTCCATTCCTTAATGATCTAAACTTCCCTCATGCAAAAAATTAGGAAATTCTATGGATGAAAAGTTAAGAGTAGCGATCAACCTTAACTGGCCATGTCCCATGTCGATTTTAAGAAATGTCCATGTCGCCATGTCGATTTTAAGAAATGGCCATGTCGCCATGTCGATTTTAGGGGTCTATACCCATTAGATTTACAAAAGTAGTCTCCGTTTTGCTCAGAGGCAAACAGAGTAAATATACGATACACAGAGCCCCCGAATTGTCAAATAAACCTATTAAAGTAACCAGCACTGTGCTTGGAGAGTTCAAATAGTAGGCCTAGGCCTACTAAATTGGTACACAAACAGAGACTATATGATATCCATTACCGGCGCCACTTTGGATCTCGTCACAGAGTGACGTATACCGCCTGATGGTTAGAGTCGTAGCTCCCGTGAGAAGTGTCTGACAGTGGTCGGTCTCCCAGCCCTGCTCCCACGGCGAGGCAGCATAGCCAAAACGGCAGCTATAGTCCGTGGCACCAAGAAAGGGACTATTGAATTAGGCTTGTTTTCTATGTGAAATAGCAGCAATTCAAATGGGCACAAAATATTTCCCGATGAAGAGCTAAACACATACACATGAGAATAAATGTTTACAATCAGGGAAATTGTTCATTCTCTTGCTTGTATAGTGCAGTTTCACGACAATATTGGTAAACACTCTTTATTGCACACTGGAAGTATAGGGAATATCATCAAAACTTCCCCAAAATGCTGATTTTAAGCAATTTCGATCTCACTTTGTGGAAAGGCTCACATTTGCATTTCTTTAGCCAGAATGTTCTAAATGGTACCATTGTGAAGAAAAAATTGTTCCCTCATCTATTTGATGACTAATTCCATCTCTGACAGTGTATTTCAATTTCTATAGGTGCTAATGCAAATCAAAGTCAGCAAAAAAACAACATTTCAGAAATGTTTCTAGGGTATTTACAAATTTCACAATTACCCACATTTCTCCAGAGAAACATGACATTGTCATTACCTTAAGCTACAGAGTCTTGGCTAAAAAACGTTTTTTACATGAACATGATGCGACTACTAGTGCCAAAGTAGTGGGTCATTACATGAAATGCAAAAGGGCAAACATAGTTTGGCAGTCCCTTTCTTGGTGCCACGGACTATAGCCAGTGGGAGCGCAGCCCAACACTCGCTGCCTGCATGCCATGCTTTCCCTCGTTTTCCACTACTTATCCTTGGCAAACTTTAATGAATTATGATCGTACATGATCACACAATAGCGTTTGATAATGGTATCCATTTATTTAATGCTACCATTAGTTCAGGTGTTTAGTTGACCGAAAAAATCGGTCGTAGCCCAGCGTTGGCCCTGTGTGCTGTTTAATCTGAGACGCACACAGTCCGGCCGTAGGACCAATCAGGGTGTAGCATGGGGTGACTGGAGCTGCTTCTGCGCGATATGACAGGAATCGGCATCAAGGTTACCCGGCACCCGCGCGGTACCAGCGAACCCTGAGTGTTGCACAGCCAGCGTCTACGACGCACATTAACATACAATGCTGCCACCTAGCTGTAAACTCAGCAGTACCTCAGACAGTTATGGCAAGAGTGATATTACTTTTGTATTTGTCATCTTTTACCCAAATAAAACACTTTAAAAAAACCTCCCTATATTAGAAGTACCATCACAAATCTCTGCATAGATCCTACTGGTAATTACCGGACATCGATTCTCTGGCTCTATACATCTCTATAGTGATCGATACCCAGTTTTATATCTCAGACCAATGGCTCATTTTGTGTGTTTTTGGCATCACAAATTGCTTTTAACTCAAAATCCTGACTAGGTGGCATTGTATTCTCTATGGCAATGTGTAATATTAGGGTAGAAAACACTGGAATCTAAGTTAGAAACTGAACAGTTTTTGTTTAGGAAATTAGCGGTTTCTGGCCTTTTTTCCCCGCTGTTTTAATACATTTCCTACATGAGCCATTCTCATCAGCATTTTTCCTTCTTGAGGTTTTTAGAATTTGACTTTTTCAATTGATAATTTTCCCGTATTGGTTTATAAAGTAAACGACAGGGCAGTATGAGTTTATTTAGAATTAAAAAATATAATCCTAAATTTTCTCCCTGGACCCATAAATGTAGTTCAAAATTAATCCATTTCTATTTAATTGGGTAGGGCAGAAAAGTATTGGCACGGTAATTGGAGGGGGGAGGGGGTGCATATCCCTATAATTAGCAAGTAATTTTAAATTCTCTTTTGTTTCTGTTTTGAAAGGTGAGGGCCAATAATTCGTAGACGAGGTGACCAAGCCCAAGTGTAAACACTACTAAGAAGTTTCTGTATACATGCACTTACTCTACTAGTTCTGTATGCAGCACGAGAGTTATCCA
>CANHQG010000419.1:0-28437 GCA_947462335.1 Harmothoe impar
TACTTTACAACCCCATCCCGGTGGGCACAGAACATTGAATCAATATTGATAAATGGTTGTCAATGTTGATGCAATGGTGATGAAGTGGTGATTCAACATTGAACTGAATTTTGTGCCCACTGGGATGGAGTGAGTAGCTATATGTATACCCAAGGGTCACCCCATGTACAACCGTGATCTGCAGTAACTAACGTGATCTGCAGTAGTGCAGATAACGGTAGACCATCCAACCGTGATCTGCATCAAATAAACGTGATCTGCATCAATTCATGTGATTCAAAAATATGTGTTCTGCATCAAATGAACTCATCCTCTATCAGTATCAAGACGTGTAGGCCTTTTATATGGTGTTTGCCTTTGGAAATCTAGAAGTAGATGATGTTACTTATGCAGAAGGACATATGGGGCATCTTGGAAGTATTTTGAGGTTGGGTCACATTACCCAGGGGCGGCCTGGCACCTAGGAAGTATGGACCTGTAATTGTTTCACATTGCCCAGGGTCAACATAGGAAGTAATGAGCTGTCATTGTTTCTTTCTTTACTAAAAATCACCAAAAGATCAATTTTCCTAAAAATGGCCATCATGGCGACAAAAGTATTGAAAAATATAACTTTAAGGTCAATTTTTCTAAAAGTGGTCAAGTTGGGTAGAAAACTGTGTAAAATTGACAAAACTATGCAGATACTAGTTGGAGGTTATAGCAGATAAGAACATTTTGATGCAGATCACGGTTGGATGGTCTGCCGCTATCTGCACTACTGCAGATCACGTTAGTTACTGCAGATCACGGTTGTACACCTCCCCCCTCCCCAACCATGCCCACTGGATATCCAAAGCCTCAGACGATGTCTACTACATGTACAAAATTTAGAAAACCCTAATTCAGGGTTAACCAGGGGCAAGGAACACGATTTTGGTAGTGTTTATGTTCTAATTTAATGTGCAAGATGACTGAGATGGCACTGGAAATATAATTTTTGAACAGGTAGTCAGGAGTCATTCAAACATGAAGGGGCAGTCTTTGTCAATATAATGCTGTCTGAATCAATGTATTCCCATCAGTAGAACCGAAGATATTGAATTTAGCAAAAGTTTGGGATTTTTTCTTTAGGGGAGCAAGGTGTGGAAGAGGAGGGGAGTCGCACCCCCTCCAGCCCTCCCTCCAATGTCACACAGATGGGTAGCAGTACCAACAGCTGGTGCCAATTAAGGCCCGTGACCTGTGCTCACTCTTAACCCTTTAAAGGTGGCATAATGGTCGTCATGATGCATGGATGTAGCGAGTTACTTTTGAGGACTGCATTAATAAAAGCACCATGCCGACATTTGGGGGGGGGGGGGGGGGGGTATCAATTCCATATTGTAGTGTCAGTTTGATGCTTGGGTGCGGTTGTGGTGAGTTATATTAAGGAAATGTCACATCAAATTACTGAAAGGGTTAATGAAGGAGGTCCCGTCAAAACACACACTGGGCAGACTCCTACATCCTGCCCCCACCCCCCAACCCTTCCTCGTGCGTCAGAGCCTGTCAGCCTGCTGTGGTTAAACCTATGGATAACCTGTGTGTTGTATGTATATCAGAATAAGCTTAAATTTGATATCAAACATGCCCATAATTCCATCAATGCATCGTGACCACACAGGTACGGTAGGGGTATAGACAGGGTGGGGCTGGTCTGTGCGGGGGTGAAGTCAAGGTTGGGTTGGTGAATTTGGGGGTACAGACAGCAGGGTGTCCCTCCTGACAATCGGCCCTATGACGATAGGCACCCAGCATTTTAGCCACATTACGTTTGCCCTCCGATAATTAGCTGATAATAGGCCCTATGACAATCAGCCCCAATGACTGTAAGCCCTCCAGACAATAGGCCATGCCCCTAACGTCTGAGCATGCGTGATACTAATGTAAGAAAATATATTTTTAAAACTCAAATAACCAAGGCTCCGCAAGGGAGTATACTCGGTCCACTGTTCTTTTTGATCTATGTGAATAACCTACAAACTCACATTGGAAATGTCAAGTCTTTGTTATATATGCTGATGACACTGTGTTGTATGTGTCGGGCACCAACCTAAAAGAACTGGAAATCAAAATGCAGGCGTCAATAAATCATTTTATTTCTTGGTCTTCTAAAAATAGATTAAATTTAAATGTATCTAAAACTAAATTGATGTTGTTCACGTCTAATAAAAGATATGACTCTGCCTCTAGCCATGGTAAAAATAAAAGCAAATAAAGAAATTCTAGTTTTTGTAACTTCCTACAAATATTTGGGCGTCACATTAGATCATGAACTAAATTATAACAAACACATGTAAGAGAACTCAGAAAAAAACTTGCATACAGATCACAATTATTGGATAGGTTAACTTTTTTTGTTCCGAGTGATATTTCATTGTTGATTTACAAAACATACACTTAACCACTATTTGACTATGCTGATGTACTATACAGTACGGCAAGTAATGAGTCTCTTGACCTGCTACAAGGCATACAGAATAGGTGCCTAAAATATTGTCTGGAGTTTCCTATATTGACACCAACTGATTTTGTTCATCAAGAGGCCAACCTTCCTATGTTAGCTAATCGTAGAGAATATTATGTACAACTTGATGGCTATAAGAAAGCCCATGAATATGAATTCACTGATTTTAGACCTAGGGTGATGAGACATACGGTATCGCCACTGTTAAAGTATTTGTTAATACATGCAGCCTCCCACGAGAAGCTCAAGTTTGGAACGCACTACACCACTCAGTAAGGGGAGCCGAGAGAATTGTGTCACGCCACAAAACCCCTTTACCTTTACCTTCGATCAATGTATTATGTAATATTACGTCATAATTATGATTTATAATTATTAATATTCATAATTATTATCATTTATAATAAGTACAATACTTTATACATATTTGTGATCCATATGCCTATCAAAGTACACCCAGACGTCAGTTACACATTTTTCTTATTTAGCCAAGCCAAGTAAACCCCCATGCATAATTAATCCATATGTCACAAGCTGACCCATATCTACCTATACAAACGTAACGGTCGGCCCCCCAGATGCGGAGGCGCCGACCTGGCATTCAAACACCAAACAATGAACAAGCCATGAACAATGAACAAGCCATGAATGTATAATTCTTGTTTTATAATAAGGCAGCATATATATGGGTATAATAAGTACAGGTACAAACTAGATCATATGAAACAATATTGTATAAAAGATGAAATAACCTATAACGGTTTGATACACATGCTAGAAATGTAAAAGTCTTAGGACCATAAAATACAAGTCGCCTCGATGTAATACCAGTACTAATTGTGTTTAAAGAGATCAATAAAAGATAAATCAACCTCTCAATGTCTTAGCATAGGTGCTACTAATGTCCGAGAACAGGTGATACTAACATCCGATTGAATAATACAATATGCCCCTATATAATGTCCGATTATGCACCTTAATAACGTCTGATCATGAACCTATCATATCGCCCGATCAGGCACATATACTTCGGCTTTAGTTTGCTGTAAATTCGGGTGTAAGTTTTCTGTATACTTTGGCATTATTATGGCCTATCCTCGGGTGTTAGTATGGCTTACAATATCGGACCTTGGTATGGCTTATAATCGGACCTTAGTATGGCTTTAATGTACTCAGACTTTAATATGGCTTATACTCGGACGTTGGTATCTCTATGTTCAGCGGTCAGTGTGGGGCTATAGACACAGGGGTATAGACAATGACCCCCTGTCTATACCCCCACACTGACCTCTTCCAGTCTCTCACGTCCACTACCTTCCAGCACATCTACATGGCGGTCTACATACCAAGATGTTGACACATAACAGCTATTATGTTAAGGCCTACTCACAGAGTGAATATTACATGTCACGTCGCCTCAGTATACAAAGGTCGTAAGTGGAAAATTCATGTTTTGAGATATGAGCAAAATAAGAAAAATCAATGTGATCTTCAGGCTATAAATTCTACAATACATGTTATATTGCCCCCGAAATCGTCTTACATGTGAACTACAATAAGTATAAACATATTACATGAATGATAATCAAATATATTATCTAATTCCTTAGTAAATATGGCAATAATGAGGGGAAAATGGGGAGAATTAGGTCACTTACGACCTTTGTCTGAAAAAAATGCATACTTTTGTATATATAATCAGTAAACAAAGGTGGTAAGTAATTTCTCCAGTCCAAAACTGTAAAGAAATGTTCAAATATTCGATTGATTTAAGCCTAATGCTCACTAGATGAACCTAATATATTTTTAGTAGCTTATGTAACTTAAAAGAATTATACACCTTTTTCTGTTGCCTAGCAACAGTGAAATTTCTGCTAAAATGAGCAATTTCAGTGATTTTCCCCTTAAATTCATCCCCTTTACACTTCAAAATTAACATATTTTTGTAAAAAATATCCAAATGTACACATATAATAGGAATTATAAAAAATGATTAGAAAACCCCCACCAAATACACTGATTTAATGATAAAATACATTGGGGTTATCATTTTCACTTCACTTACGACCTTTGTATACTGAGAAAAACATCACTTTTTCAGTTACGACCTTTGTATACTGATCTATTACTTCTTAGAAAAAGGTCATATTTGAAAAATTCCAAAAAAATTCGGAAATTTATTGGAAAAAGAAAAATATTCAAGAATAAAAAAAAAAATCATATTTTTTCACTTACGACCTTTGTGTATTGAGGCGACGAGCATTGTACAACTACCCAATGTCGACTTGAAATTGTAACTGTACTTAAACCATGTTCAAACGAGACAATAAATGATTAATACACCTAAAAAATGACAGCCAAGATGGCAACTTAGCGGACCTACATGTTGACTTGGCAGCACACTTTGCGGCCTCTATGTCGACATTGCGGCTTATATGGCCACATGGCGGCATCTATGTCAACATGTTGGCCACCATGTCGACATTGAGGCCGCGATATCGACATAGAGCCTAATAGAGGCCTACATGTTGACACGGCGGTCTTGGGGGTGGGGGGGGGGGGGTCTCTGAATCACTTTAAAACGACCAATGGACTTAGAAAACAAGTCATCTCTTTCATGTGATGGTGTGTGTGTGGGATGGGGGGGGGGCAGTTATACATGGTATCATCATGTATTGATGCTACTATGTATGTTCGGGGTATAATTATGGGTGTCTCTTCTCATGTTTATACATAAGAAGTGATATGTTACAAATAGCTACCTATGTGTTAGTCCTCATAATTATTTATAAATGTCTTTTTATTAGAAAACCAGCGCCTTCGGCGACTGGATTTTGAAGAAAATAACGGCAAACTGTGGTCTAGTATCACGGCAAACTGTGTCTAGTATCACGGCAAACTGCTTAGTGACGTGATGTTGCTTAGTTACGTGATGTTGCTTAGTGACGTGACCTGACGTGACCTTGACCCCTGTCAACATGGGAGCGCCGATTGGGAAGTTAAGGCTCGATTATCTAACTCATTTTAAGGATTTCTAATAAGATATTCAACAGGGAACATTAAATCAGTGTTATCTATTGCATTCTATCGTGTTTTATCGCTATTCTTCTATTGATACACTATAATAGTCCCGATTTTAGTAAAGAAAACAATGGCGGAATTTTGTGAATCTCCATGTCTCTTGTTGCTAGGTAGGTGTACGAGAGTATGTATATTATATGTCAATCTTATTTAAAAATACAGATTAATTATACAATTTACTTTGATGAGTGAAAAATAAATTAAATGGGGGACCTTCAAAATGTTAATTCAATTCATACTCTTTAGGGAGTCGAGTTAGCTGGTACTTTCCTGACTGGTTCATATACTGAAAATTTTGCTTCATCTGGTACCCCAAGGGTACTCTAGGCTGAAGCAGTCATTAATTAAAAGTTTCCAACCAGCGAAGGACTAACCCATTTTTATATATAGGGTAATGACTTCCTCCTTATGTAGCCGTGGACCATACCTAATTACTGGCAGTATAATGCCTGCAGATGAATCAAAAACGACCGGGCCATACCCGGCGACCTGGGCCGTTTTGAAGGTGACTTCCGACGTAAGGCAATAATGTAAACGACCTGGCGACTTTTGGGGAGAATTGACCATAGGTAAAAGGGTCTAAAAGGGTGACTTTTCGACCTGGACCCCTTAATTTCGGCGACTCTCCGACCTCAGGGGAGGGGGACCCCTCTGCACTCCCATTATAGATACATGCACGAATTTAGGATATCAATATTAGAGGTAAACCAGGGGCAAGGAACACGATTCTGGCATTATTTTAACCCCATTATAACTCACAAGAAAAATACAATCTTTTAACCAGGGATTCAAAAGTCATGTACAATGAAGGAGGTAATCTTTGTCAATGTAATGCTGCCCGAATCAAAAAACTCCCACCAGTAGAACCAAAGATACCGAATTTAGCAAAAGTTTGGGCTATTTCTGTAAGGGGAGGGAGAAGCTGGAGAGGAGGGGAATCAGACTTACTCGAGTCCCGCCTCTGATGCCACACATGCCGTGGCACTGGGGTAGGTGTGGGTTTGTGGAGTGGAGGGGAGAGCGGGTGACCCGTCCACCCCCAGCATCTTCACGCCATTCTCTAGTGTCGTTATGTAGACCACTGACACGATTTCTTTTTATCCTAATCTAACCCACAATATTAATACCATGGCACTGCAAATATCATCTTTTAACCAGGTAGTCTGAAGTCATATACATTGGATTGGGGGATCTCTGTCAATATAATGCTGTGTGAATCAATGATTTCCCATAAGTAGAACCAAAGATATTGATTTTAGCAAAAGTTTGGGATATTTTCTGCTAGGGGAGGGAAGAGAGGGAGGGGAATCACACAGCCTCCAGTCCGTCTCTGATGCCACACACGCCGGGGGTGAGTGCGGGTAGGTGTCTGTGAAGTGGATAAGGGGAGGGGACACATATGGTCCTTGGGAGCAGGGTAGATTAGATTTGCTCAAGTCTCTGATTTCGGACACTTTTTAAGGGGTTTAGCTGCACCAGTCAGAGCTGTGAAAAGGGCTGTTTCCCTATTGTGCCATGTATTTTGAAATGGTACTCGTGATCAGCAATTAAAAGGAATTTCAACTACATGTATTTATAATCATAACCCTCATACCCAAGACCCTATACTTTGATGCCACGTAAGGATGTAATGGATAACACACTATCCCACATTATGGCGAGTGTATCAATGAGGAGAATCCATCTGCAGGTAGTTACTGATATAAGAATGCCGTTATCTATTTTTTTATTTCAGACATATTTATCTTTCAATAGAGGGGTTATTAAATTATGTACGATTTATATTTCGGATAGGAGGTAATCACCCTACACTTTCTGTCCGGCCAGACTGCAAAAGTCTGACCCTTACCAGTCAGTAGGACCATCTAGGGGAGGGGAGATTCGGGGGGGGGGGGGGGGCTAACGTGTACGTACGTAGCAGAGAGGAAGGCAATCTCGGACGCAGGCAAGTCTAGGGAGATCGTGGAGACCACTGACACCCCCCCCCCCCGCCGCCCCTCTAGGGTGTTCAGAGCGGCCTGCCAGGGTAGACAACCAACTGCCCGGAGGGGGGGGTGTACAACCGTGATGTGTATCAAGTAACGTGATGTGTAGTACTACACATCACAGCTGACAATGAAAACGTGATCTGTATCAAAATAACGTGATCTGTATCAAAACAAAGCAGTCTGTATCAAATTAACATGATCTGTATCAACGTGATCTGTATCAAGATTGTATTTAATCCCCTGACCTTTTCTATATCAAAATGTGTTGTCTTTATGGAGTTTGGGAATATATATTCCTAGAAAAGGTATAATATCTGTGGGAATATCTTATTTATAGATCTAGGTGAAATCTAAATATATTTCTAAAGTTCTAATATTCAGTTAATCATTTTCCTCCTCTCCCGAATTTGAAAAGCGGGTGGGGGGGGGGGGGGCAGTGGCGGATACAGGATTTTGATAGGGGCCACTATCGGAAAAATGAGCCTTCCTAATTTTTGAGTCCTCCCCTGGCCCTCCCCTGCCTATCCTCCCCTGCCTCTCTCCCAAAGGACACAGAACATTTTAATCAACATTGACGACTGGTTGTCGTTGTTGATTCAATGTTGTTTCAACATTAATTCAATGTTGAACTGAACTTTGTGCCCACTTGGCTGCCAATCTCCAGCAGTTACAGGAGGGAGTTGATACACATCACGTATATTGATACACATAACCGTTGGATGTGCCTAATTTCAAGTTACCTCACTTCACGTCAGTAGTATAGTATGTATCGGAACGGGACTATAGTTAACTACTGTTTATTACTCAATCGACATGCAGCCAATCAGAGGCCTCCATTTGGTCACGTGACCCCCTCATTTGCATAATTACGTAATAGGCCACGCCCCCTCATTTGCATAATTACGTAATAGGCCACGCCCCCTTGATCACCAGCCAATCAGAGGCTTCCATTTGGTCACGTGACCCCCTCATTTGCATAATAGGCCACGCCCCCTTGATCACGTGACCCTTTCATTTGCATAATAAGCCACGCCCTCTTGATCACCAGCCAATCAGAGGTCGCCATTTGGTCACGCGACCCCCTCATTTGCATAATAGACCGTGCCCCCTTGATCACGTGACCCCTTCATTGACATGATAGACCACAACAACATCACGTGACTATCTTTGTTTGTAAACAACACCACGTGGCTCTCTTTGTTTGTAAACAACACCACGTGGCTCTCTTGTTTGTAAATAAGACCTACTAAGTTTAGGCATAGGTAACAGCAGTGTTTGTAAATAACGCCTACTATGTTTTCAGTCATAGGTGTCTAGAGCAGCAGCAGCAGCAGCATCTTCAGCAGCAGCAGCAGCGGCAGCCGCGTCATAAGTGTCTAGAGCAGTAGCCACGTCATAGATGACTAGTGCAGCAGCAGCAGCAGCATCTTCAGCAGCAGCAGCAGCAGCAGCAGCATCATAGGTGTCTAGAGCAGGAGTAGCAGGAGTGTCATAGGTGTCTAGAGCAGTGGCAGCAGCAGCAGCAGCAGCATCATAGGTGTCTAGAGCAGGAGTAGCAGGAGCGTCATAGGTGTCTAGAGCAGTGGCAGCAGCAGCAGCAGCAGCATCATAGGTGTCTAGAGCAGGAGTAGCAGGAGCGTCATAGGTGTCTAGAGCAGTGGCAGCAGCAGTAGCAGCAGCGGCAGCAGCAGTAGCAGCAGCAGCATCAACAGTAGCTTCAGCAAAAGCAGCAGCAGCCGCGTCATAGGTGTCTAGAGCAGCGGCAGCAGCATCTTCAGCAGCAGCAGTAGCAGCAGCGGCAGCAGTATCTTCAGCAGCAGCAGCGTCATAGGTGTCTAGAGCAGCAGCGTCATAGGTGTCTAGAGCATCAGCCGCAGCAGCAGCAGCATCTTCAGCAGCAGCAGCAGCGGCAGCAGCAGCCTCATCAGCAGCAGTAGCAGCAGCAGCAGCAACATCTTGAGCATCAACAGCATCTTCAGCAAAAGCAGAAGCCCGTAACTTAGCATCATGGGCATCAGTCATAGCCGTAACAGCGACACTGCGACTAGCATAAGCAAAACAGGCTATTTTTTTAGCAGCTGTACAAGCATTAATAGCATTAGCCCTAGCAGCAGCCGCAACAGCGACACTTTTAGCAGACGTTGCAGCATCAGTAGCAGCAGCATCGGTAGCAAGAGCGGAAACAGTAGCAAAAAGATTAGCAGCACGAGCAGCAGCGGCGAGAGTAACAGCAACGTTGTTAGCAGCATTGGCAACTTCGTATGCTACATGTGTAGCACGAACAGCGATACGAGCTTCACGTTTTGCACGAGCAGCAGCATTAGCTGCAGAAGTAGCCCTCACACTTTCCAGCCACCCGTACGAATCTTGATAAAAACCAACTTCCACCTTACGAGCTTCACGTTTTGCACGAGCAGCAGCATTAGCTGCAGAAGTAGCCCTCACACTTTCCAGCCACCCGTACGAATCTTGATAAAAACCAACCTCCACCTTGCTACTTGTTGACTCATCAGTAAACATGGACGTCTCCTCATGTGGTGTTGTCGCGGCTCTGTAGTAGTGTTGGGATTGCTCACATTCGGTAGAACGTAGAGTGATTCCTGATGACGCCATGCTGAAGGTGGTTGAAGAAGTGTGTGGGACTCATGTTTCACTCTCGCTTATGTACTAGGCTCCGAGATAAGCTTCTTAACTCAGGAGGAAAACTCTCACTAGGAAGGCGACCGGCTGTCTACCTGTGTAGGCGCGGGTTCGTTACATCTTTAATCCTGTTCGACCCTCCGAGGAAATACATGAAAAAAACAAAAGACTCGAATCCGCAGACAGTAGGAAGCTATAAGGAGCTTAACTCGTGTTTGATTTAAGCTGTCTACCACACGCACGCGCTTGTAGTCACAGCTAGAGTGGCAGACTTCTGTCCGCCCGCTGGCGCATGACAATCGACTTTAGACACCCCCTGTAGTTTGTTTTTTTGCATACACAGTTGACTAGCATCTTAAGCTCTTACTCAGCTATAAGCCCATATACATGTAACGCGCATTACTCTTCTTTATGGTAATTATCAGATCGATTTAAGGGTGGAAAGGGCTTAGGTGATGTAGATCCCTCTCTAGCTGAAAACAGGCTTAGACTATAGCATGTAGGCAGCTGGCCGCGTTAAACATCCCTGTAGTTTTTTGTATACACTCTCGATCCCCTCTCTAGGTGAAAACAAAAGCTTAGAAGATGAGGTGATCCGGCCACTGGCTGGCGCGTCACACCGGGCGTTAATCACCCCCTGTAGGCTTTGTATACGCTCTCTAGGTGAAAAACAAAAAAGCTCCCTCCACGGGCTGGCGCGTCACACCTGTCGTTAAAACGCCCCCTGGAGTCTTAGTATACACAGGTGCCCCGCCTTATCTATTCACCAGCTATAAGCCCATATACGTGTACATGCGATTTTTGATACCCTCTCTGGAATAGGGTGGGGCTCAAGGTGAAAACAAGATTAGTCCATTCGCTCTCTCAGCTATATAAAGAGCCTCAATTGTTCTTGCAACAGCACTTCACCACCGGTACACTATCAGTCACGAGGCAGATGTTTGCGGCATGGGTCATACAGGTTACCTACTAATAGCGGTTTGGGTGAGTAGATCACTTTTTTTCCCCTAAAAAACCAAAAAAAAACTTATGACTCAGGTATGTATATGTAGCACTGTTAGTGTAAGTACACAGTAGAATCTACTGTACTATAGACTCGGCCCTCTGAAGACGGCGGAGCGCGTTAATGCGCGGGTCTGTGGCGGCGTCACTTGTTTTTTATTCTAACTAAAAAGTCAGAAGTCGATCTACGACCTATCAAAGACAAATTTGTGATAAGTTCAAACTAAATAAGAGACAGTTTGAGCGTCTCTTAGTCGCTGTCAAAGATGCGAATAACGAACGCGCTGAGGGCGGGGTTCAGGTCACGTATAGTTCCTTGCTCTTTCGTCAGATGGCGCCACAATAGGGGATTTGTACATTCCTACGATGCTCGCGAACATTTCAACGCATAATGAGCTATATAGGCAACAAAGTGTGCTTCTGAATATATTAAAATATAAAAACAATTCAATATTGTGTATTTCTGATAGAAATGAGGCAGTTTCTTTGAATACCAACTAAACTATAGCGAGATGAAAAATACCACACCATATCTAAGGCTTTATAAAAGATACATAGGCAGAAACTCTCGCCGAGTGGGTAATCTGAAAAACGAACCAACTCGTTGTGCCACAAGGGCCCCCACCCAACGGGGGCCTTTTGAGCTCAGTCATGTTGTTTCTCAACACTAGGTGTAATTAATTACGCCCATGTTGAGTAGCATCTACTAACCAACTGACAGTGTCAGTTGGTTGGCCCCTCTTTAGGGGCCACACAATAAATAAAGAATAGAGACCTAAGGGAACGTTCACAAACGTCCACCCTTCCTACGGGGTGGGTGGGTCTTTGGGTTTAGTGACAAAACAGCGACATGTCAGCTCTCTTTTTTTTTTCCAAGTCTACATATTATTTATGATTAAAAAATTTAAAAAAAAAACCCACGATAATAAAGTGCGCTGATCAAAAACTGAATAGAAAAATAACCAAAAATAGGTTGGTAGCTGATCGGTCGTTGTCACACGGTGCAGAAAATTTACTGCATATCGGACCAGGGGATAGTCTGGCAGCGACCCGCCACCCCGTTCACAAGCTGTGTACAGCACCCCGTTTCTCTTTGTCCATATTGGCTAAAAAAAAACAGGACATTGTTGACTTGGCTATTTTACCCGTCTGGGTCTTCTTATTTAAACACCTCGTGTTGACCCTGTGGGGCAGCGGGTACATGGAATAAACGTGTCCAAGTGCACGCTATCTAACACATAACCGAAGGTTACTGAGTTATGTAATAATAGTTATGTAATAATAACTGACCTATGAGGTCGCCAGTCAGTTTGCCGTGATTATTTTGACACACTCTCAGTTACTCGTAGCACATCTAATACATAATTAGACTCAGCCTCATATAAGACAGTCTCGGCCACGCAGGCTGCATATCGGACCAGGGAGATAGTCTGGCAGTGACCCACCAGCCCGTCCACAACCTGTGTACAGCACCCCGTGTCTCTTTGTCCATATTGGCTAAAAAAAACTAAAAAAAACAGGTCATTGTTGACTTTGGCTATTTTACCCGTCTGGGTCTTATTATTTAAATCACCTCGTCTTGACCCTGTGGGGCAGTGGGTATATGGAATAACCGTGTCCAAGTGTACTCTATCTAACACATAACCAAAGGTTACTGAGTTATGTAATAATAACCACCCTATGATCCTATGAAGACGCCAGTCAGTTTGCCGTGATTATTTTGACATACTCTCAGTTACTCGTAGGGTATCTAATACATAGTTAGACTCAGCATCATATAAGACAGGCTCGGCCACGCCGGCTGCATATCGGACCAGGGAGATAGTCTGGCAGTGACCCACCAGCCCGTCCACAACCTGTGTACAGCACCCCGTGTCTCTTTGTCCATATTGGCTAAAAAAAAAAAAACCAAAAAAAAACAAAACAGGTCATTGTTGACTTTGGCTATTTTACCCGTCTGGGTCTTATTATTTAAATCACCTCGTCTTGACCCTGTGGGGCAGTGGGTATATGGAATAACCGTGTCCAAGTGTACTCTATCTAACACATAACCAAAGGTTACTGAGTTATGTAATAATAACCACCCTATGATCCTATGAAGACGCCAGTCAGTTTGCCGTGATTATTTTGACATACTCTCAGTTACTCGTAGGGTATCTAATACATAGTTAGACTCAGCATCATATAAGACAGGCTCGGCCGCGCCAGCCGCATATCGTACCAGAGGGATAGTCTGGCAGCAACCTGCCATCCCGTCTACAATCTGTGTACAGCAGTCTGGACCAGACCACCAACTCTGGGTATAGCATTCTGGATGCCTGTAGCAAGACTGGATCTAACCCTTTAATAGTCGCATAGCGCTTTAATATGCAGTGCTCGTTGTCGTCATAAGTCATGAATGCGGCACTCAGAGTTCCTCACCAGGGCTGCATGCATGCATACACTGGCATATCGACAAAGGGCGTAGCGCATTAAAGCACTATTGCCACCTTTAGCATTAAAGCGCTGAGGGTTTTATTTTTTTGATAGTGTAGAAACCAATATCTGTCTAATTAAACCCCTTATCAGTGCTGTTTTTTTTCACATACAAAAAGAATTAGGTAATGGCGCTGCAGTACTCTGAAAAGCGGTGGCGGTGAATTTCCATTTAGATCTTGAAAAGGGGGGCGGTCAGATGTCGTCAAGGCTCTGATAAGTAGGGCAGTTAAAATCATATGATTACATTGAGCTAATTTTCTTGCTGAAAGGAATGAATAATTGTATTTGTATAAAATTCACACACACACACACACACACACACACACACACACACACACACACACACACACACACACACACACACACACACACAGGACACCTGATGATCTCCACACGATGACCTGATTGCTCTTCCTAAAAAAAAAAATGCTCAACTCGATCTACCTACTCAACAGGGTTTCAGTGTATAGCGTATTAGGGTTTTTCTGATGCGTATATTATATTGAGATTGATTTTCAACTTTTGTGATCAGTGGTTGGTCCTTAAAAGGACCGTTTGGTAGAGAGAGGGTCGCAGGGACCTTGCTGCTGAAGCGGAGGGCGCGGTCATAACGCGTGGCAGTCCTTCAGCAGCTCCTCCAGCACGGCGGGCGGTAAGCCTTCCTCCATGCAGACTTGCTGCTTGACCTGCTCCACGCACCGGCGGATGAGTTGATCAGCGACGTTCTCGATCAGCTCATCCACCACACCCTCTGCTTCAGCAGCAGTCCGCTGTCTCTCCTCTCTCTGTAGCGAGGCTACGAACTGCTTCTCCACGGCCGCATCGATCATAGATCGAGAAACGGCCACGAAGTTCTGTCTCTCCGCCTCCTCTCTCTGTTGCACGGCTACGAATTCCTTCTCCACGGCCGCATCGATCATAGATCGAGAAACGGCCACGAAGTTCACTCCGTGAGCCATTTTGTCGAACTGACTTCCTAGCCACCTGAGAGATGCTGACGTCACACTATTTTCGACGACGCTATGACGCGCGCGAGGTAGACAGACGACGTCGTTTCACTTCCTTATTTGGAGTTTGGGATCTTTTGACACCGAAGTCATACCGTACGGTCGCGATAAAGCAACTAGTGTTGAAAAGCGTGCCGGTCTTTTATAAGCGCCGGAGTATAAGAGCCTCCAAATGTTTTTTCTCAAGCACTAAAATCGCGACTTTGAATAAGCGCCAGCGCCTGGCTTGTATATAGCTCCTGAGTAAGAACTTCACCGAATTGAAAAGCCCTCCCTCAGAGCTCTTAATCGCGACAGTACGGTACAAATCTGATGTCAACCCGCGCCAAAAACAAAAAGGGTGTTCCGGTCACACGTACCTACGACGAGCGACCTTCAGCTATCACCACGTGAAGAGTGGGAAATAAATTTTGTACGGCAAGAAAACTGAAAACTGATAACGATTCCATTAGATAAGTATTTGGTTCCAATCTATGGCGAGATATTTCCACCAAAGCGATTGATTTATATGTCTGTAAGGTTCAGCTCTCCAACACTCTCCAATGTCCGCCAGTGCACGACGGTCGCCGCCCATCATTAGTCACAACTAAACTTCTGCTGGAGAGTGAAAGTTACGTTGAGTCTTGAGGTGCGCAGAGATACTATCTGCCGCAGCCTGATTTTAGTTCCACGCTATTTAGATAAACGCCCCATTTAAAATCTCTCTCTCGATCCTAGTAAAGGAAAAAAAAGGCTAGAGTTTATCATGGACGCGTCTCAGTTTTAGTCAAGCTGTAAAGTGAAGAACCAGAGCTTGTACATATTCCCACGTGAGGGGTGACCCCGCGGGGCGTTCAGTTAGTACTGAGTCTATACTCAAGGTCAAGTTCCACTCTCTAAACAGAGCTTTAGCGACTCCGTCATATAGACTAGACTGCGCGCGCGATTTTTTTTTTTGCTGAAGCAGCTAATCGATGGAAGAGTAGAGAACAGGTGCTCGACCAAAAATCTGCTTCAGAGGCTTGTTATCAGGTATTAACAGTTAAATCAAAATATTTCAAAACATCCAGAAAAGCAGAATAACATGTCCTACGGGCTACAGCCGGGCACTGACGAGCAGACGGCGCTGACGTCATTTCAATCAGGTCACAGGGCTCTTTAGACACCTTTTCTGTAAGACCCGTCTCATACCTTAGTATATAATACCGTAAACACCGGTGATTAGTATATGATCACATTGGCAGTCGCGGATCCACGAAGAGGCTGAATAAGCCTCGAGCGGACCCGCCACTTGCAATGTGACATAATCTTACCATGCGCTTTTGTTTTGTTTTTGTTTCTATTTACAACAGCAAACATTTCAAACAACCTATTGTTTTTTTTTAAAATGATGAAAAATCAGCCCAAAAAAAAAGTAAACATTTTAGAGCTAAATTTGTGGAGGATAGCCGGACATGCTGATGTCACTAGACCCCTAAATTCGATATGGTGACATGGGCATTTTCTTAAAATTCGATACGACGACACGGGCACGGACATCTAAGTGACATGGGACATGTGGCATTTCTTGAGTCCCACATGTGCCATGGACCATAGTGACATGAGGAAAAAAAAAAATGTTCAAAGAGTGCATCAGAAAAGTGCCATTTCAAGCCTAAACATTTCGCCAAATTTTTTTTTCTCTTGGATGGTACTCGGCTTTGCAGTGTCTGGGTCCTTAAAAATGTACCAGAATGCTCAAATTCGGGTTCTAAATATTTTCAAAAAACGTTTTCTCCCTTAGTGACGTGTGACATGGGCATTTCTTAAATTCGACATACGGCTGCATGGGGAGGACCCACCCGTCAAGGGCCCCATGATGACTCATACCCGCCGCGTTCAAACTAGCGTGGTGGTTATAGGTAGACCTTCTTTCAGTATCCACGTGACCAGATCCATCGCCGTCTCTTGAGCAACAGTAACCGAGGTAACTAGGGTTATTGTTATCCGGGCCGTAAGACGACAGTCTAAGACGGTGTGTGGTCGCGTTTTGCTCTCCCTAATACTCTAATTCAAGTCGAGTTACCGCTAACCCCTACAAAAAGAGGGTCATTTGTGTAATTCAAAAGTCGTTCCTTTGTTAGCAATGAGGGGGTCGTTCTATTCATTGATTTTTTTTTTTTTTTTTTTTTTTTTCTTTTTTTTTTTTTGTTTACAACAACAAGTCAAAGTACAGTCAATCAACCGAGATCCTTTCTACTCCGTGGGGGTGTAGAAGGATCTCCCCCCTGAGGTTACAAAGTCACCTCTTTATTTAAAGGGTTACGGGTCGCAAAGTCGCTTTCGCTTTCGCTTACAAGTCACAAAGTCGCATGAAATATTCAAGTCAAAAAGTCAAATTCATCAACTATCAGCACAGTCGTTTGAAAGGCATCAAGTCACCGAAAAACTCCTCTACAGTCACCTCCGACTCGCCTCCTCCCTACCCCCCTAAAGGGGGGTAGAGAGGAAGCGATTCCCTAGAGATCAGATAATTTATTTTTTTTCTCCCGAGCAGACCCCAAAAGCCCCCCCTCCCCCCCAAGTGCCCGCCCACCCCATAAATAGTGCCCCCCTCCCCCCCTCCCCTCCCCATGCATCTTAAAGTGCCCCCCTCCCCCCCTCCCCTCCCCTCGCCCCTTATAGAAGCCTCCCATTAGCTAGTCCAAGTCATGTGACCAAAAGGGAAGCGTAGTCTGTCTATTGTCTATATTATGCAAATGAGGGAGGGGGTCAAGTCACGTGACCAAGGGGGTGTGGCCTATTCTCTAAATAAAGAGCGCTTCCGGTCACGTGACCAAGAGGGTGTGGTCCTATTATGCAAATGAGGGGGTCACGTGATCCATGATTATGCAAATGAGGGAGTCACCTGACCAAATGGAAGCCACTGATTGGCTGGTGATCAAAGGGGCGTAGTCTACTATGCAAATGAGGGGGTCACGTGATCAAGGGGGCGTGGTCTATTATGCAAATGAGGGGGTCACGTGGGAGTCACGTGACCAAATGGCGGCCCTGATTGGCTGGTGATCAAGGGGGCGTGGCCTATTACGTAATTATGCAAATGAGGGGGCGTGGCCTATTACGTAATTATGCAAATGAGGGGGTCACGTGACCAAATGGAGGCCTCTGATTGGCTGCATGTCGATTGAGTAATAAACAGTACTTAACTATAGTCCCGTTCCGATACATACTATACTACTCACGTCAGACTACGATCACCAGGCTGGCGTTAAAATCTTACCACCACGTCAGAATTATTACTACACATCACGTTATTTTGATACACATCACGTTTACATGATCAGCCGTGATGTATAGTACTACACATCACGTTACTTGATATACATCACTTTTCTTTCTTTTTTTAACGGTTTTATTGACCAAGACATCATGTAAAGGGAGAACACGTTCTGCCAGTTTGGTCAGAAAAAGTATATACATAAATATACAAGGGATCATGAACAGTCAATAACTCGTTCTGGGTAGATCATTTTGGTAGTTCCTTCATACAATTTTAGGTTTACCATTTACGCTAAGTACCATACACATACTCTCCAGAAGTGTATTGCTACAAAAATTAAAGTCTTTGTTTTAGGATTTCCATCAGAGTTCATCATCATACTTATTCAGTCGTAGCAGCACGACCATATTAAAGGATATTAAATTGACATATCATAACTAACAACCCCGTGAGAAGTTAGGTTGAGAGGGGACTTGAATTTCATTTGACAGGGGTGTGCGACTGGACCTCTGACAACCCTTACCCTTGTTTTGCGATTTTGATGCCAAAAAGTTACCCTTTTTATGGCATTTTCGGCCAAAAGTGCCTAGGTTTCAGGGGGAAAAAAGCGATAAAATAGACCATGTTTGTGTAAATCTGCTGGAAAATTACCTTCTTGCGAGGAATTTTGTAAAAAGAAAAAAGCGATATTTTTGGTGAAGACCTGCAAATATTGGTGAAAAACCAGACATTGTTGTGAAGAATAAACACTTGTTAGGGTTAACACTGATAACTGTCTATAATATGTATAATACATGACATGATAGCGCCCTATATGTCGACATGATGGCAGTGATTAAATTTTAGAAGAAAGAATAGAAAAAGCTGGGACACTTGGCCACCTGATATGTTGACATACACGCCCCAATGTCAACATACAAGCTCCAAATGTCGACATACAAGCCCCCATGTAACTTTTATTTTCTGACTAGCATTTTTTCCCAACGCTTATATAGCTGTATATACTCATTACATATTAAAGGAATACAAACACATATATAATTAATTGGCGCCTGGCTCATCATCATCATCATCATCATCATCATCATCATCATCATCATCATCATCATCATATATCATCATCGATCATAATCAGTCATAGAAAATATCAAACATAATCATCATAATTATATGCATCAAACAATTATCATCACAAACAAGTAATCACTTTCATAATCATCTCAATACTCGTTGGTCACTGAAGACAACATTTTTGTCATGAAAGTGAAAGAAATTAAGTGTTCAAGAAAGTGACCCCCACTCCTAAAACATTTACTAGATATTCTGTCCACATCTGCCAAGATGTCAACATGATGGTGGCCCACATGTTGACATGATGGTGGGCAAGATGCCGGACATAGCAATGTCGATATGGCGGCATCTATATCTACGTGAAAGCATCTATGTCGACATGGCAGCATCTATATTGCCATGACAGCATCTACAGCGCCATGTCAACATATTTTAAAACAATTTTTCTATGAAACAGGACCCCTATTTTTTAAACAATGACGGATGAATGGATGGAAACATGAGAGCCTATATTCGCGTTTTTCCTAAAGATGATGGTGTCAGAGCAGACATGAAGTGTGGGGGCCGGGATCAGAGTATAGACAGGATCAGGATATAGACAGGTTAGGGTATATATACAGGCTGGGGGCTGGGACTTTGACAGTGTTCGTTTGGTTGGTGTGGACAGTGTGGGTGTGTATCATAATATGATGTTACAGTATATTACAAACATCTTCACAATAATAGCCCTTGAACTATTTCACTTAAAGTAGATAAGTCTTAACATGGGGTGGAGATAAGCAAAGAATTCATTGATTCTTCAAAGTTGAGTAGGGTAAAGGGGGGCGGTTGAAGGGGGGGGGGGGTTGCCTAAGCCCAGTGTATATATGAATGTCAGCAGACTTATACAATCCTGTATTATACAGGGGCGGATTAAGGGGGCGAGCGGACTCGGCGTGCGCCCGCCCCCTTTTTTTCTGTACATTTTAATGTGACAATTTCCAATACCCTCAGTATATTGCCAATTTCACGCCCCGCCCCCCTTTTCTAAAATCCTGGATCCGCCCCTGTTATAGCTAGCTGCCCTTTCTCTGGTCACAAGGTCCCGCGGCCAACCCGCCACTAAGGCCACTTTTGGAAGGTACAAACTCTCTTTATTTTAATGTAAAATACTCCCTCTAATATGGCCACCCCACTCTATGGACACTGCTTTAACCATTCTAAATGGTAGTTATCTCCTCTCATATGCCCAGTTATGCTTTTTGTTTTTAACTTAAAATGTTACTGGTATAATCCTAGAGTAGAAACATTCTCTTATCGACAGTTCCAAAAAGGGAACTGTCAATAAGATAAAAGAAGTCTTTTATTGCCAGTATAAACTGGCAATAAGAGAATGGTATTGATAGGTTGAATTGTCAATAACAAGATTTTACTTTTGTCAGTTTGCACGGTCCATAGCTGGTCCACCATGATCTTGTTATTGACAGTTCAAACTGTTAATAGTGAGAAATTGTCCTCTTATTGACAGTTTAGAGTGTCAAAAGTGGGAAATCTCCAATTAAGATATTTGCCAGTTGAAACTGTCAATAGTGTGTAGATTGTACTGTTATTGACAGTTCTCCAGGTGGGATATCCGATTTTCTACCGAATTCTAAACTCATAAAGATATTCCAACTCTGTAGAAGTATATTATTGATAGGTTAGGGTATCAAAATGGTATCCATGGGCAGTAACAGCTCAGAAAGTGGGGCCCATGGGGCCCAACTATGGTATTTTCAGTGTATTTTTCAAATTTGAGCAGAATGGTAGGGAATAAGGGGAAATGGAATAGTAGGAAGGGAAGTATCTTTTTAGTGAACATCCTGACTCATTTATAAGAAAAACTATTTTTGAGCCCCAATCATCGGATGTACTAACTTTAACTAATCTGTCAATAATGAGAGCTTTCTCTCTTATGTGGACAGGTCCTTGCCATTCCTATCAAAATACTGGGAACCTTTTCAGTGGGGGTAAAGATAGGGTCAGTGTGTAGTCAGTGTGGGGGTATACACTGTGTGGGTGTGTGGTCAGTTGTCTGCAGTGACGACCTTCGCATAAGGCTGGGTTTTCAGTGTATGATATGTTTGGAGCGATAGTGGTGAGTGAGAGTGACAAGGACGGAGTGGGAGTGACAAGGACGGAGTGGGAATGACAAGGACGGAGTGGGAGTGACAAGGACGGAGTATAGGAGTGGGAGTGACAGGGACGGAGTGGGAGTGACAAGGACGGAGTGGGAGTGACAAGGATGGAGTGGGAGTGACAGGGATAGATGGAGATGACAGGGACGGAGTGAGAGTGACAGGGCTCAAGTGGGAGTGACAAGGACGGAGTGGGAGTGACAAGGACAGAGTGGTAGTGACAAGGACGGAGTGGGAGTGACAAGGACGGAGTGGGAGTGGTAAGGACGGAGTGAGAGTGACAGGGATCAAGTGGGAGTGACAGGGACGGAGTGGGAGTGAAAGCAACAGAGTTAAGATTATAGAGACAGATTGAGAATTGAATATTACCATGCAGGTATAAATACATGTCCCTGATATTTCCTCTGTTTGCCAGTGGAACTACCTAGCTTTATATGCATAAAATATACAAAAGAAATTTGCTCCCTATGTAATTATGGGACACAGGGAGGGGGGGTGTATAGACAGGGTCGGGTATAGACAGAATGGGGGGGGGTATAGACAAGGTCGGGGTATAGACAGAATGGGGGGGGGGTATAGACAGGGTCGGGTATAGACAGAATGGGGGGGGGTGGTATAGACAGGGTCGGGGTATAGACAGAATGGGGGGGGGGGTATAGACAGGGTCGGGGTATAGACAGAATGGGGGGGGTGGTATAGACAGGGTCGGGGTATAGACAGAATGGGGGGGGGGGTATAGACAGGGTCGGGGTATAGACAGAATGGGGGGGGTATAGACAGGGTCGGGTATAGACAGGGTGGGGGGGGTGTATAGACAGGGTCGGGTAAAGACAGAATGGGGGGGGGGGGTGTATAGACAGGGTCGAGGTATAGACAGAATGGGGGGGGGGGGGGGGATAAACAGGGTCGGGTATAGACAGAATGGGGGGGGGGTATAGACAGGCTCGGGGTATAGACAGAATGGGGGGGGGTATAGACAGGGTCGGGGTATAGACAGAATGGGGGGGGGTATAGACAGGGTCGGGTATAGACAGGGTGGGGGGGGGGTATAGACAGGGTCGGGGTATAGACATAATGGGGGGGGGTATAGACAGGGTCGGGGTATAGACAGAATGGGGGGGGGGGTATAGACAGGGTCAGGGTATAGACAGAATGGGGGGGGGGGGTATAGACAGGGTCGGGTAAAGACAGAATGGGGGGGGGTATAGACAGGGTCGGGTAAAGACAGAATGGGGGGGGGTGTATAGACAGGGTCGGGTATAGACAGAATGGGGGGGGGTATAGACAGGGTCGGGGTATAGACAGAATGGGGGGGGGGGGTATAGACAGGGTCGGGTATAGACAGAATGGGGGGGGGGTATAGACAGGGTCAGGGTATAGACAGAATGGGGGGGGGGTATAGAAAGGGTCGGGGTATAGAAAAGGTGAGGTTTGTCAGTGTGGGGGTATGGTCACTGTTATAGTATAGACACGATGGGGGTATGGACAGGGTGGGGGATTACAGGGTTGGCTATACACATAGATTGTGTGATCAGTAAGGACAATGTGGGTGTGGTCAGTGTTGAGTATATAGAGGTAGCATAATAGGATATTATATTCTCTCTTCATCATAATAGCCCCTAATGTATTCCAACTAATGTAGACACCTAACTCTTTTCATAGGTAGAGGATGAGCAAATAACTCATGGATCCTCCAAACTGCAAAAAAGTCCTGCTACATTATATATTTATTGTACATATATTTATTGTAGGCTTAGATTCGGGGCCCAGCTTATAAACGGGGAAATACGGTATGTGAACAGGCAGTATACTGTAAATTATATTTTGCGCTGTACATATTTTGGCGGATTTAAAAATAAGCCTTAAATTTATCCAATACAGCCCTGTAACTACCACCTTTCAAAATCCGCGAATTTAAATTCCAGCGAAATTGCATTTATTATCAAATCCGCGAAAATTTGTACCAGCGAAAATATCTACGTTTTTTTGAGTTTATAAAGTCTCTTTATTTCCACAAGGTGATTTTCTAAAAAAAGACAGTACAATTCAATAGGTGTTGAGCCTTAATCAGGTAAATCATTTTTTTTAGTGGCCAAAGATCATCGCTGTGTATATGCCTGGGGGTTTGCAATATGTATTCAATTAAAAAAGAATATATTTCAGGTCATAACTCCACTTGAGAGATAAAGCTTGGGGGTGGGGTGAGGGGGTGGGGTGAGGGGGTTGGGTGAGGGGTGGGGTGAGGGGGTGGGGTGAGGTGAGGGGGTGGGGTGAGGTGAGGGGGTGGGGTGAGGGGGTGGGGTGAGGGGGTGGGGTGAGGGGGTGGGGTGAGGGGGTGGGGTGAGGGGGTGGGGTGAGGGGGTGAGGTGAGGGGGTGGGGTGAGGGGGTGGGATGAGGGGGTGGGGTGAGGGGGTGGGGTGAGGGGGTGGGGTGAGGGGGTGGGGTGAGGGGGTGGGGTGAGGGGGTGAGGTGAGGGGGTGGGGTGAGGGGGTGGGGTGAGGGGCTGGGGTGAGGGGGTGAGGTGAGGGGGTGGGGTGAGGGGTTGGGGTGAGGGGGTGGGGTGAGGGGGTGGGGTGAGGGGGTGGGGTCGTTAGAGTATTGCAAAATCTAATCATATTTCTCAAGTGAATATCAATTGGTCTATAGAGTGAGCAGGTAGAGCACAGCACTATGGATTTGAACTTGGATGGTTCCCTTCCCAGCCAGGATGTGGAAATGGAGAATGGCTGAGGGGGTGTGGTGAGGGGGTGTGGTGAGGGGGTGGGGTGAGGTGAGGGGGTGGGGTGAGGGGGTGGGGTGAGGGGGTGGGGTGAGGGGGTGGGGTGAGGGGGTGGGGTGAGGGGGTGGGGTGAGGTGAGGGGGTGGGGTGAGGGGGTGGGGTGAGGGGGTGGGGTGAGGGGGTGGGGTGAGGGGGTGGGGTGAGGTGAGGGGGTGGGGTGAGGGGGTGGGGTGAGGGGGTGGGGTGAGGGGGTGGGGTGAGGTGAGGGGGTGGGGTGAGGGGGTGGGGTGAGGGGGTGGGGTGAGGGGGTGGGGTGAGGTGAGGGGGTGGGGTGAGGGGGTGGGGTGAGGGGGTGGGGTGAGGGGGTGGGGTGAGGTGAGGGGGTGGGGTGAGGGGGTGGGGTGAGGGGGTGGGGTGAGGGGGTGGGGTGAGGTGAGGGGGTGGGGTGAGGGGGTGGGGTGAGGGGGTGGGGTGAGGGGGTGGGGTGAGGTGAGGGGGTGGGGTGAGGGGGTGGGGTGAGGGGGTGGGGTGAGGGGGTGGGGTGAGGGGGTGGGGTGAGGGGGTGGGGTGAGGTGAGGGGGTGGGGTGAGGGGGTGGGGTGAGGGGGTGGGTCGAGGGGGTGGGGTGAGGGGGTGGGGTGAGGGGGTGTGGTCGTTAGAGTATTGCAAAATCTAATCATATTTCTCAAGTGAATATCAATTGGTCTATAGAGTTTCTATTAGTGACCTTTAGCAAACTTGGTGCAGCTCATGAAATGCAGACTATCAGTGATGAAGGAATAGGCTATGTTTATGTTGTGTGCAGTTCTAATGTATCATAAAAGGTTCACCGATCCCCTTTGTTAATGTGTGGTATAAACAAATAAGGCCAAATGGTAAATATATAGGCTATGGCTTGAGGATACATCATACACACTTAAGACGGTTACTTTCACAAAACAAAACAAATCTACAGGCTTTAGAGATGCCACTTATCCTATTTGTGTACAGGAATTCCTAGTACTATTCCCTAGACCTATAGACTGTCCTGATTATATCATTTTGTTTTCCTGGAGAAAACGCCCAGTTCACCATAGGATACAAACACTCCTCTTTCCTAACCACAACTCTAGGTCCCTATTGACACAGTCAGCACTAGTCACAGTTCACATATGTCTGCCAACACGTGCCCCGATAGGTGAGCAGGTAGAGCACAGCACTATGGATTTGAACTTGGATGGTTCCCTTCCCAGACAGGATGTGGAAATGGAGAATGGCTGAGTGCATAAATGTAAAATGTGCATATATTTTTATATGGTAGTTTAAATGAATTAGAGAGGACACAATACATATTATAGAACTAGGCAGGTCTGTCGGCAATGGGATTTGAACCCATGCCATCCTGTTTAACAAAATCCCGTGATATAACGGGAAATTTTTCTCACAGAATCCCATGATATCAGTGTTTGTGTGGACTATAGTATTACATTGTGTGAGTTTACATTGTTAGAACATGATCTTTTGCCAAAATAAATATTTAACATTGTTGGGGACTATATCTGTGCATAGTGGATACCACAGTATGATTCCATTGTGTCAATTATTCATTGTTGGGACATTCTCTTTGGCCAAAATTGATATTAAACATTGTTGGGGTCTATATTATGTGCATAGTGGGCAATGCAGCATTGGTCAACTATTGTGTGGATTAAAATATGACATTGTGGGGGTTATATATACTCTTTCAGGACCAGATTGTTGGCTAAATCTAATATATAACATTGTGGGGGACTATATCTATGGACAGTGGTCACTACAGTATTGGTCAACAATTTCTGGATCACGTTATTACATTGTTGGAACTATTCATAAATGATTACATTACCAGGACATGACTCTTTTTCAGCAAATATTGATATTTCAACATTGTGCGGGACTACACCTTTGCATACCCAGCACCACAATATTAGTCAATTATTGTGTAGACTGTAATATTATCTTGTGGAGATTATCCATTTGGAGGACCAGATTATTGGCCATAACTAATGTTTGAACATTATGGGGGACTATATCTGTGCATAGTGGGTGCCACAATACAATATCTGTCTATCATTGAGTGGACACTAATATAACATTGTGATGATTATACATTGTAAGGGTTTGATATTTCGCCAATATAAAAAGTTAACATTGTGGGGGAATATAATTATGTCCTCGTAGTGGGCATTGCAGTATTGGGCAATTATTGTGTGGATTAATTATGGGACTGTGAGGCTCATACCATGTGGTTACACATACATTGTTAGGACCAGATTATTGACCAAAATTAATATTGTGCATTGTGGGGGACTATATCTGTGCCTAGTGGGCACCACCATATCTGACAAATTTTGTGTAGATTATGATATCATAAATTATACATTCGGAGGACCAGATTATTGCCCCGAACTAATAATTATTTCAATATTGTGGGGACTATATCTGTGCATAGTGGGTTCCACAATATTGTGCGCACAATAACATTAAATCATGGGCATAATACATTGTAAGGACATAATCTTTGGCCATTATGGACAGGACAGGATTATTGGCCAAAATTGATATCATACATTGTGGGGGACTATATCTGTGCATAGTGGGTACCAATTGTTTATTATAGTGTAGACTACAATATTACATTGTTTGATTATACATTGGCATGATCTTTGGCCAATATGAATATGTAGCATCGTGGGAAACTCTATCTGTTGGAAGTGGACACTGCTAACTTGGTTAACTATTGTCTGGATAGAAATATGATATTGTGGGGATTATTCATGCATGTATTGTCAGGTCCAGATTATAGGCCAAAATTGATATTGAACATCGTGGGGTACTATATGTGTGGGTACCACAATATCTGTCCATCATTTTGGGGGATATAGTATTACATTGTGGGGATTATATATTGTTAGGACATGATCTTTGAACAATATAAATATTTAACATTGTGGGGATTTATCTGTGCATAGTGGGCGTCACAACATTGGAATATTCACATTGGGAGGACCCGATTATTGGCCAAAACTAATATTTCATCATTGCGGGGGACTATATCTATGCATTGTGGGCACGGCCAGATTGGTCAAAAATTGACATATGTATATATATATATGTGGGTATTATGAAATTACATTGTGGGGATTATACAAACCTTGTAAGGACCGGGATGATGGCCACTACAGTATTGGTCAATCATTTTGTGCATTAAAATATGACATTGTGGGGATTATCTATGTATACATTGTCAACACATTACTCTTCTTTTTTTTTTTTTAGCAGAAATCGATATTTTAACATTGTGGGGGACTTTATATCTGTACATAGTTGGCACCACTATATCAGACAAATTTTATGTAGATTATAATATTAGAAATTGGAGATTATACATTTGGAGGACCATATTATTGCTTCGAACTAATATTTCAATATTGTGGGGACAATATCTGTGCATAGTGGGTTCCACAATATCTGTCTATAATTCTGCGCAGAAGAAAATTACATTGTGGGCATAACACATTGTAAGGACATGATCTATGGCCATTATAAATATTTACCATTGTGGGGACTAAATCAATGAATAGTGGTCACTGCAGTATTTTGCAACTATTGTATGGGTTAAAATATGACATCATGGAGGCTATACCTACATTGTCAGGACCAGATTACCGGCCAAAGAATAATACTTTACCTTGTGGGGGACTATATACGTGCATAGTGTGGACTGCAGTATTTTTACATTACATTGTGGGGATTATACATACTTTGTAAGGACAGGATTATTGGCCAAAATTGATATCATACATTGTGGGGGGACTATATCTGTGCATAGTGGGTACCAATTGTTTATTTTAGTGTAGACTATAATATTACATTGTTTGATTATACATTGACATGATCTTTGGCCAATATGAATATGTAACATAGTGGGTACCACAATATCTGTCCATCATTGTGGGGGATACAGTATTACATTGTGGGGATTATACATTGTTAGGACATAATCTTTGGCCAATATAGATATTTAACATTGCAGGGGACTATATCTGCATAGTGGGCATTGCAGTATTAGTCAACCATTGGGTGGACTATAATATTACATTGTGGGGATTATACATACATTGTCAGTACCCGATAATTGGCCAAAATCAATATTACAACACAGTAGGGGACTATATAGGTCCCATATAGTCCTATGCCTGTCAAAGGTCAAGATCATATTTATATATTTACATTGTGAGAAACATTGTGGGGATTCGGAACTACATTTTGATGTATTCATACGCCAGTCCCCACAATTCCTAAATATATTTATAATTCCCCACTGTGCATACATATATATTTAAGTCCCCACTTTGATCCCCACAATGTTCCACATATTAGCCCCCACTGGATAAGTGATATTTAGTTACCAAAGACCAATAGGAAACAATGTGTAAAATGTCAGCTGTTTGGGATGATTATTAAAGGAATCCCCATAATCCTGTTTTTGACTATAATCCCCACTTTCCATGTTTTTTAACTATATATATATATATATATATATATATA
>CANHQG010000420.1:0-20000 GCA_947462335.1 Harmothoe impar
TAACCCTAACCCTAACCCTAACCCTAACCCTAACCCTAACCCTAACCCTAACCCTAACCCTAACCCTAACCCTAACCCTAACCCTAACCCTAACCCTAACCCTAACCCTAACCCTAACCCTAACCCTAACCCTAACCCTAACCCTAACCCTAACCCTAACCCTAACCCTAACCCTAACCCTAACCCTAACCCTAACCCTAACCCTAACCCTAACCCTAACCCTAGACCCTAACCCTAACCCTAACCCTAACCCTAACCCTAACCCTAACCCTAACCCTAACCCTAACCCTAACCCTAACCCTAACCCTAACCCTAACCCTAACCCTAACCCTAACCCTAACCCTAACCCTAACCCTAACCCTAACCCTAACCCTAACCCTAACCCTAACCCTAACCCTAACCCTAACCCTAACCCTAACCCTAACCCTAACCCTAACCCTAACCCTAACCCTAACCCTAACCCTAACCCTAACCCTAACCCTAACCCTAACCCTAACCCTAACCCTAACCCTAACCCTAACCCTAACCCTAACCCTAACCCTAACCCTAACCCTAACCCTAACCCTAACCCTAACCCTAACCCTAACCCTAACCCTAACCCTAACCCTAACCCTAACCCTAACCCTAACCCTAACCCTAACCCTAACCCTAACCCTAACCCTAACCCTAACCCTAACCCTAACCCTAACCCTAACCCTAACCCTAACCCTAACCCTAACCCTAACCCTAACCCTAACCCTAACCCTAACCCTAACCCTAACCCTAACCCTAACCCTAACCCTAACCCTAACCCTAACCCTAACCCTAACCCTAACCCTAACCCTAACCCTAACCCTAACCCTAACCCTAACCCTAACCCTAACCCTAACCCTAACCCTAACCCTAACCCTAACCCTAACCCTAACCCTAACCCTAACCCTAACCCTAACCCTAACCCTAACCCTAACCCTAACCCTAACCCTAACCCTAACCCTAACCCTAACCCTAACCCTAACCCTAACCCTAACCCTAACCCTAACCCTAACCCTAACCCTAACCCTAACCCTAACCCTAACCCTAACCCTAACCCTAACCCTAACCCTAACCCTAACCCTAACCCTAACCCTAACCCTAACCCTAACCCTAACCCTAACCCTAACCCTAACCCTAACCCTAACCCTAACCCTAACCCTAACCCTAACCCTAACCCTAACCCTAACCCTAACCCTAACCCTAACCCTAACCCTAACCCTAACCCTAACCCTAACCCTAACCCTAACCCTAACCCTAACCCTAACCCTAACCCTAACCCTAACCCTAACCCTAACCCTAACCCTAACCCTAACCCTAACCCTAACCCTAACCCTAACCCTAACCCTAACCCTAACCCTAACCCTAACCCTAACCCTAACCCTAACCCTAACCCTAACCCTAACCCTAACCCTAACCCTAACCCTAACCCTAACCCTAACCCTAACCCTAACCCTAACCCTAACCCTAACCCTAACCCTAACCCTAACCCTAACCCTAACCCTAACCCTAACCCTAACCCTAACCCTAACCCTAACCCTAACCCTAACCCTAACCCTAACCCTAACCCTAACCCTAACCCTAACCCTAACCCTAACCCTAACCCTAACCCTAACCCTAACCCTAACCCTAACCCTAACCCTAACCCTAACCCTAACCCTAACCCTAACCCTAACCCTAACCCTAACCCTAACCCTAACCCTAACCCTAACCCTAACCCTAACCCTAACCCTAACCCTAACCCTAACCCTAACCCTAACCCTAACCCTAACCCTAACCCTAACCCTAACCCTAACCCTAACCCTAACCCTAACCCTAACCCTAACCCTAACCCTAACCCTAACCCTAACCCTAACCCTAACCCTAACCCTAACCCTAACCCTAACCCTAACCCTAACCCTAACCCTAACCCTAACCCTAACCCTAACCCTAACCCTAACCCTAACCCTAACCCTAACCCTAACCCTAACCCTAACCCTAACCCTAACCCTAACCCTAACCCTAACCCTAACCCTAACCCTAACCCTAACCCTAACCCTAACCCTAACCCTAACCCTAACCCTAACCCTAACCCTAACCCTAACCCTAACCCTAACCCTAACCCTAACCCTAACCCTAACCCTAACCCTAACCCTAACCCTAACCCTAACCCTAACCCTAACCCTAACCCTAACCCTAACCCTAACCCTAACCCTAACCCTAACCCTAACCCTAACCCTAACCCTAACCCTAACCCTAACCCTAACCCTAACCCTAACCCTAACCCTAACCCTAACCCTAACCCTAACCCTAACCCTAACCCTAACCCTAACCCTAACCCTAACCCTAACCCTAACCCTAACCCTAACCCTAACCCTAACCCTAACCCTAACCCTAACCCTAACCCTAACCCTAACCCTAACCCTAACCCTAACCCTAACCCTAACCCTAACCCTAACCCTAACCCTAACCCTAACCCTAACCCTAACCCTAACCCTAACCCTAACCCTAACCCTAACCCTAACCCTAACCCTAACCCTAACCCTAACCCTAACCCTAACCCTAACCCTAACCCTAACCCTAACCCTAACCCTAACCCTAACCCTAACCCTAACCCTAACCCTAACCCTAACCCTAACCCTAACCCTAACCCTAACCCTAACCCTAACCCTAACCCTAACCCTAACCCTAACCCTAACCCTAACCCTAACCCTAACCCTAACCCTAACCCTAACCCTAACCCTAACCCTAACCCTAACCCTAACCCTAACCCTAACCCTAACCCTAACCCTAACCCTAACCCTAACCCTAACCCTAACCCTAACCCTAACCCTAACCCTAACCCTAACCCTAACCCTAACCCTAACCCTAACCCTAACCCTAACCCTAACCCTAACCCTAACCCTAACCCTAACCCTAACCCTAACCCTAACCCTAACCCTAACCCTAACCCTAACCCTAACCCTAACCCTAACCCTAACCCTAACCCTAACCCTAACCCTAACCCTAACCCTAACCCTAACCCTAACCCTAACCCTAACCCTAACCCTAACCCTAACCCTAACCCTAACCCTAACCCTAACCCTAACCCTAACCCTAACCCTAACCCTAACCCTAACCCTAACCCTAACCCTAACCCTAACCCTAACCCTAACCCTAACCCTAACCCTAACCCTAACCCTAACCCTAACCCTAACCCTAACCCTAACCCTAACCCTAACCCTAACCCTAACCCTAACCCTAACCCTAACCCTAACCCTAACCCTAACCCTAACCCTAACCCTAACCCTAACCCTAACCCTAACCCTAACCCTAACCCTAACCCTAACCCTAACCCTAACCCTAACCCTAACCCTAACCCTAACCCTAACCCTAACCCTAACCCTAACCCTAACCCTAACCCTAACCCTAACCCTAACCCTAACCCTAACCCTAACCCTAACCCTAACCCTAACCCTAACCCTAACCCTAACCCTAACCCTAACCCTAACCCTAACCCTAACCCTAACCCTAACCCTAACCCTAACCCTAACCCTAACCCTAACCCTAACCCTAACCCTAACCCTAACCCTAACCCTAACCCTAACCCTAACCCTAACCCTAACCCTAACCCTAACCCTAACCCTAACCCTAACCCTAACCCTAACCCTAACCCTAACCCTAACCCTAACCCTAACCCTAACCCTAACCCTAACCCTAACCCTAACCCTAACCCTAACCCTAACCCTAACCCTAACCCTAACCCTAACCCTAACCCTAACCCTAACCCTAACCCTAACCCTAACCCTAACCCTAACCCTAACCCTAACCCTAACCCTAACCCTAACCCTAACCCTAACCCTAACCCTAACCCTAACCCTAACCCTAACCCTAACCCTAACCCTAACCCTAACCCTAACCCTAACCCTAACCCTAACCCTAACCCTAACCCTAACCCTAACCCTAACCCTAACCCTAACCCTAACCCTAACCCTAACCCTAACCCTAACCCTAACCCTAACCCTAACCCTAACCCTAACCCTAACCCTAACCCTAACCCTAACCCTAACCCTAACCCTAACCCTAACCCTAACCCTAACCCTAACCCTAACCCTAACCCTAACCCTAACCCTAACCCTAACCCTAACCCTAACCCTAACCCTAACCCTAACCCTAACCCTAACCCTAACCCTAACCCTAACCCTAACCCTAACCCTAACCCTAACCCTAACCCTAACCCTAACCCTAACCCTAACCCTAACCCTAACCCTAACCCTAACCCTAACCCTAACCCTAACCCTAACCCTAACCCTAACCCTAACCCTAACCCTAACCCTAACCCTAACCCTAACCCTAACCCTAACCCTAACCCTAACCCTAACCCTAACCCTAACCCTAACCCTAACCCTAACCCTAACCCTAACCCTAACCCTAACCCTAACCCTAACCCTAACCCTAACCCTAACCCTAACCCTAACCCTAACCCTAACCCTAACCCTAACCCTAACCCTAACCCTAACCCTAACCCTAACCCTAACCCTAACCCTAACCCTAACCCTAACCCTAACCCTAACCCTAACCCTAACCCTAACCCTAACCCTAACCCTAACCCTAACCCTAACCCTAACCCTAACCCTAACCCTAACCCTAACCCTAACCCTAACCCTAACCCTAACCCTAACCCTAACCCTAACCCTAACCCTAACCCTAACCCTAACCCTAACCCTAACCCTAACCCTAACCCTAACCCTAACCCTAACCCTAACCCTAACCCTAACCCTAACCCTAACCCTAACCCTAACCCTAACCCTAACCCTAACCCTAACCCTAACCCTAACCCTAACCCTAACCCTAACCCTAACCCTAACCCTAACCCTAACCCTAACCCTAACCCTAACCCTAACCCTAACCCTAACCCTAACCCTAACCCTAACCCTAACCCTAACCCTAACCCTAACCCTAACCCTAACCCTAACCCTAACCCTAACCCTAACCCTAACCCTAACCCTAACCCTAACCCTAACCCTAACCCTAACCCTAACCCTAACCCTAACCCTAACCCTAACCCTAACCCTAACCCTAACCCTAACCCTAACCCTAACCCTAACCCTAACCCTAACCCTAACCCTAACCCTAACCCTAACCCTAACCCTAACCCTAACCCTAACCCTAACCCTAACCCTAACCCTAACCCTAACCCTAACCCTAACCCTAACCCTAACCCTAACCCTAACCCTAACCCTAACCCTAACCCTAACCCTAACCCTAACCCTAACCCTAACCCTAACCCTAACCCTAACCCTAACCCTAACCCTAACCCTAACCCTAACCCTAACCCTAACCCTAACCCTAACCCTAACCCTAACCCTAACCCTAACCCTAACCCTAACCCTAACCCTAACCCTAACCCTAACCCTAACCCTAACCCTAACCCTAACCCTAACCCTAACCCTAACCCTAACCCTAACCCTAACCCTAACCCTAACCCTAACCCTAACCCTAACCCTAACCCTAACCCTAACCCTAACCCTAACCCTAACCCTAACCCTAACCCTAACCCTAACCCTAACCCTAACCCTAACCCTAACCCTAACCCTAACCCTAACCCTAACCCTAACCCTAACCCTAACCCTAACCCTAACCCTAACCCTAACCCTAACCCTAACCCTAACCCTAACCCTAACCCTAACCCTAACCCTAACCCTAACCCTAACCCTAACCCTAACCCTAACCCTAACCCTAACCCTAACCCTAACCCTAACCCTAACCCTAACCCTAACCCTAACCCTAACCCTAACCCTAACCCTAACCCTAACCCTAACCCTAACCCTAACCCTAACCCTAACCCTAACCCTAACCCTAACCCTAACCCTAACCCTAACCCTAACCCTAACCCTAACCCTAACCCTAACCCTAACCCTAACCCTAACCCTAACCCTAACCCTAACCCTAACCCTAACCCTAACCCTAACCCTAACCCTAACCCTAACCCTAACCCTAACCCTAACCCTAACCCTAACCCTAACCCTAACCCTAACCCTAACCCTAACCCTAACCCTAACCCTAACCCTAACCCTAACCCTAACCCTAACCCTAACCCTAACCCTAACCCTAACCCTAACCCTAACCCTAACCCTAACCCTAACCCTAACCCTAACCCTAACCCTAACCCTAACCCTAACCCTAACCCTAACCCTAACCCTAACCCTAACCCTAACCCTAACCCTAACCCTAACCCTAACCCTAACCCTAACCCTAACCCTAACCCTAACCCTAACCCTAACCCTAACCCTAACCCTAACCCTAACCCTAACCCTAACCCTAACCCTAACCCTAACCCTAACCCTAACCCTAACCCTAACCCTAACCCTAACCCTAACCCTAACCCTAACCCTAACCCTAACCCTAACCCTAACCCTAACCCTAACCCTAACCCTAACCCTAACCCTAACCCTAACCCTAACCCTAACCCTAACCCTAACCCTAACCCTAACCCTAACCCTAACCCTAACCCTAACCCTAACCCTAACCCTAACCCTAACCCTAACCCTAACCCTAACCCTAACCCTAACCCTAACCCTAACCCTAACCCTAACCCTAACCCTAACCCTAACCCTAACCCTAACCCTAACCCTAACCCTAACCCTAACCCTAACCCTAACCCTAACCCTAACCCTAACCCTAACCCTAACCCTAACCCTAACCCTAACCCTAACCCTAACCCTAACCCTAACCCTAACCCTAACCCTAACCCTAACCCTAACCCTAACCCTAACCCTAACCCTAACCCTAACCCTAACCCTAACCCTAACCCTAACCCTAACCCTAACCCTAACCCTAACCCTAACCCTAACCCTAACCCTAACCCTAACCCTAACCCTAACCCTAACCCTAACCCTAACCCTAACCCTAACCCTAACCCTAACCCTAACCCTAACCCTAACCCTAACCCTAACCCTAACCCTAACCCTAACCCTAACCCTAACCCTAACCCTAACCCTAACCCTAACCCTAACCCTAACCCTAACCCTAACCCTAACCCTAACCCTAACCCTAACCCTAACCCTAACCCTAACCCTAACCCTAACCCTAACCCTAACCCTAACCCTAACCCTAACCCTAACCCTAACCCTAACCCTAACCCTAACCCTAACCCTAACCCTAACCCTAACCCTAACCCTAACCCTAACCCTAACCCTAACCCTAACCCTAACCCTAACCCTAACCCTAACCCTAACCCTAACCCTAACCCTAACCCTAACCCTAACCCTAACCCTAACCCTAACCCTAACCCTAACCCTAACCCTAACCCTAACCCTAACCCTAACCCTAACCCTAACCCTAACCCTAACCCTAACCCTAACCCTAACCCTAACCCTAACCCTAACCCTAACCCTAACCCTAACCCTAACCCTAACCCTAACCCTAACCCTAACCCTAACCCTAACCCTAACCCTAACCCTAACCCTAACCCTAACCCTAACCCTAACCCTAACCCTAACCCTAACCCTAACCCTAACCCTAACCCTAACCCTAACCCTAACCCTAACCCTAACCCTAACCCTAACCCTAACCCTAACCCTAACCCTAACCCTAACCCTAACCCTAACCCTAACCCTAACCCTAACCCTAACCCTAACCCTAACCCTAACCCTAACCCTAACCCTAACCCTAACCCTAACCCTAACCCTAACCCTAACCCTAACCCTAACCCTAACCCTAACCCTAACCCTAACCCTAACCCTAACCCTAACCCTAACCCTAACCCTAACCCTAACCCTAACCCTAACCCTAACCCTAACCCTAACCCTAACCCTAACCCTAACCCTAACCCTAACCCTAACCCTAACCCTAACCCTAACCCTAACCCTAACCCTAACCCTAACCCTAACCCTAACCCTAACCCTAACCCTAACCCTAACCCTAACCCTAACCCTAACCCTAACCCTAACCCTAACCCTAACCCTAACCCTAACCCTAACCCTAACCCTAACCCTAACCCTAACCCTAACCCTAACCCTAACCCTAACCCTAACCCTAACCCTAACCCTAACCCTAACCCTAACCCTAACCCTAACCCTAACCCTAACCCTAACCCTAACCCTAACCCTAACCCTAACCCTAACCCTAACCCTAACCCTAACCCTAACCCTAACCCTAACCCTAACCCTAACCCTAACCCTAACCCTAACCCTAACCCTAACCCTAACCCTAACCCTAACCCTAACCCTAACCCTAACCCTAACCCTAACCCTAACCCTAACCCTAACCCTAACCCTAACCCTAACCCTAACCCTAACCCTAACCCTAACCCTAACCCTAACCCTAACCCTAACCCTAACCCTAACCCTAACCCTAACCCTAACCCTAACCCTAACCCTAACCCTAACCCTAACCCTAACCCTAACCCTAACCCTAACCCTAACCCTAACCCTAACCCTAACCCTAACCCTAACCCTAACCCTAACCCTAACCCTAACCCTAACCCTAACCCTAACCCTAACCCTAACCCTAACCCTAACCCTAACCCTAACCCTAACCCTAACCCTAACCCTAACCCTAACCCTAACCCTAACCCTAACCCTAACCCTAACCCTAACCCTAACCCTAACCCTAACCCTAACCCTAACCCTAACCCTAACCCTAACCCTAACCCTAACCCTAACCCTAACCCTAACCCTAACCCTAACCCTAACCCTAACCCTAACCCTAACCCTAACCCTAACCCTAACCCTAACCCTAACCCTAACCCTAACCCTAACCCTAACCCTAACCCTAACCCTAACCCTAACCCTAACCCTAACCCTAACCCTAACCCTAACCCTAACCCTAACCCTAACCCTAACCCTAACCCTAACCCTAACCCTAACCCTAACCCTAACCCTAACCCTAACCCTAACCCTAACCCTAACCCTAACCCTAACCCTAACCCTAACCCTAACCCTAACCCTAACCCTAACCCTAACCCTAACCCTAACCCTAACCCTAACCCTAACCCTAACCCTAACCCTAACCCTAACCCTAACCCTAACCCTAACCCTAACCCTAACCCTAACCCTAACCCTAACCCTAACCCTAACCCTAACCCTAACCCTAACCCTAACCCTAACCCTAACCCTAACCCTAACCCTAACCCTAACCCTAACCCTAACCCTAACCCTAACCCTAACCCTAACCCTAACCCTAACCCTAACCCTAACCCTAACCCTAACCCTAACCCTAACCCTAACCCTAACCCTAACCCTAACCCTAACCCTAACCCTAACCCTAACCCTAACCCTAACCCTAACCCTAACCCTAACCCTAACCCTAACCCTAACCCTAACCCTAACCCTAACCCTAACCCTAACCCTAACCCTAACCCTAACCCTAACCCTAACCCTAACCCTAACCCTAACCCTAACCCTAACCCTAACCCTAACCCTAACCCTAACCCTAACCCTAACCCTAACCCTAACCCTAACCCTAACCCTAACCCTAACCCTAACCCTAACCCTAACCCTAACCCTAACCCTAACCCTAACCCTAACCCTAACCCTAACCCTAACCCTAACCCTAACCCTAACCCTAACCCTAACCCTAACCCTAACCCTAACCCTAACCCTAACCCTAACCCTAACCCTAACCCTAACCCTAACCCTAACCCTAACCCTAACCCTAACCCTAACCCTAACCCTAACCCTAACCCTAACCCTAACCCTAACCCTAACCCTAACCCTAACCCTAACCCTAACCCTAACCCTAACCCTAACCCTAACCCTAACCCTAACCCTAACCCTAACCCTAACCCTAACCCTAACCCTAACCCTAACCCTAACCCTAACCCTAACCCTAACCCTAACCCTAACCCTAACCCTAACCCTAACCCTAACCCTAACCCTAACCCTAACCCTAACCCTAACCCTAACCCTAACCCTAACCCTAACCCTAACCCTAACCCTAACCCTAACCCTAACCCTAACCCTAACCCTAACCCTAACCCTAACCCTAACCCTAACCCTAACCCTAACCCTAACCCTAACCCTAACCCTAACCCTAACCCTAACCCTAACCCTAACCCTAACCCTAACCCTAACCCTAACCCTAACCCTAACCCTAACCCTAACCCTAACCCTAACCCTAACCCTAACCCTAACCCTAACCCTAACCCTAACCCTAACCCTAACCCTAACCCTAACCCTAACCCTAACCCTAACCCTAACCCTAACCCTAACCCTAACCCTAACCCTAACCCTAACCCTAACCCTAACCCTAACCCTAACCCTAACCCTAACCCTAACCCTAACCCTAACCCTAACCCTAACCCTAACCCTAACCCTAACCCTAACCCTAACCCTAACCCTAACCCTAACCCTAACCCTAACCCTAACCCTAACCCTAACCCTAACCCTAACCCTAACCCTAACCCTAACCCTAACCCTAACCCTAACCCTAACCCTAACCCTAACCCTAACCCTAACCCTAACCCTAACCCTAACCCTAACCCTAACCCTAACCCTAACCCTAACCCTAACCCTAACCCTAACCCTAACCCTAACCCTAACCCTAACCCTAACCCTAACCCTAACCCTAACCCTAACCCTAACCCTAACCCTAACCCTAACCCTAACCCTAACCCTAACCCTAACCCTAACCCTAACCCTAACCCTAACCCTAACCCTAACCCTAACCCTAACCCTAACCCTAACCCTAACCCTAACCCTAACCCTAACCCTAACCCTAACCCTAACCCTAACCCTAACCCTAACCCTAACCCTAACCCTAACCCTAACCCTAACCCTAACCCTAACCCTAACCCTAACCCTAACCCTAACCCTAACCCTAACCCTAACCCTAACCCTAACCCTAACCCTAACCCTAACCCTAACCCTAACCCTAACCCTAACCCTAACCCTAACCCTAACCCTAACCCTAACCCTAACCCTAACCCTAACCCTAACCCTAACCCTAACCCTAACCCTAACCCTAACCCTAACCCTAACCCTAACCCTAACCCTAACCCTAACCCTAACCCTAACCCTAACCCTAACCCTAACCCTAACCCTAACCCTAACCCTAACCCTAACCCTAACCCTAACCCTAACCCTAACCCTAACCCTAACCCTAACCCTAACCCTAACCCTAACCCTAACCCTAACCCTAACCCTAACCCTAACCCTAACCCTAACCCTAACCCTAACCCTAACCCTAACCCTAACCCTAACCCTAACCCTAACCCTAACCCTAACCCTAACCCTAACCCTAACCCTAACCCTAACCCTAACCCTAACCCTAACCCTAACCCTAACCCTAACCCTAACCCTAACCCTAACCCTAACCCTAACCCTAACCCTAACCCTAACCCTAACCCTAACCCTAACCCTAACCCTAACCCTAACCCTAACCCTAACCCTAACCCTAACCCTAACCCTAACCCTAACCCTAACCCTAACCCTAACCCTAACCCTAACCCTAACCCTAACCCTAACCCTAACCCTAACCCTAACCCTAACCCTAACCCTAACCCTAACCCTAACCCTAACCCTAACCCTAACCCTAACCCTAACCCTAACCCTAACCCTAACCCTAACCCTAACCCTAACCCTAACCCTAACCCTAACCCTAACCCTAACCCTAACCCTAACCCTAACCCTAACCCTAACCCTAACCCTAACCCTAACCCTAACCCTAACCCTAACCCTAACCCTAACCCTAACCCTAACCCTAACCCTAACCCTAACCCTAACCCTAACCCTAACCCTAACCCTAACCCTAACCCTAACCCTAACCCTAACCCTAACCCTAACCCTAACCCTAACCCTAACCCTAACCCTAACCCTAACCCTAACCCTAACCCTAACCCTAACCCTAACCCTAACCCTAACCCTAACCCTAACCCTAACCCTAACCCTAACCCTAACCCTAACCCTAACCCTAACCCTAACCCTAACCCTAACCCTAACCCTAACCCTAACCCTAACCCTAACCCTAACCCTAACCCTAACCCTAACCCTAACCCTAACCCTAACCCTAACCCTAACCCTAACCCTAACCCTAACCCTAACCCTAACCCTAACCCTAACCCTAACCCTAACCCTAACCCTAACCCTAACCCTAACCCTAACCCTAACCCTAACCCTAACCCTAACCCTAACCCTAACCCTAACCCTAACCCTAACCCTAACCCTAACCCTAACCCTAACCCTAACCCTAACCCTAACCCTAACCCTAACCCTAACCCTAACCCTAACCCTAACCCTAACCCTAACCCTAACCCTAACCCTAACCCTAACCCTAACCCTAACCCTAACCCTAACCCTAACCCTAACCCTAACCCTAACCCTAACCCTCCCCGGGGCCCCGAAGGGCCGCGATTCCTCGCGTCGACGCGCGCGAAACCTCCGTTTTCGGCTTCGCTCGCGACGACGACCCGTCGCCAGACGCAGGGACAGAGGGGGCGCCGGTCGGGCGAAGGCCCCCACTCCCACGGGGACGCGGACCGCGATCCGACTACGATCCGCTCCCTTCGCGATTCCTCGCGCGAAACCTCCAACACATTTCGTTTTCGCGCCCTCCGGTCCGCGAGCGCGTTTTCGCCCCCACTCCCCCGGGGACGCGGACCGCGATCCAACTACGATCCGCTCCCTTCGCGATTCCTCGCGCGAAACCTCCAACACATTTCGTTTTCGCGCCCTCCGGACCGCGAGCGCGTCTTCGCCTTCGCGCGACAGCGTCGCTCACTTTTCGCGTGTAGCACTTTCGCCGCGATGCGAATCCTGACACAGTTTGGATGGGGTTTGCCCCAGGTCGGGGCCCCCCTCACAGGTGGTACCAGGGTGGTGACATTGTGAGGCGCGTCACGGCCCACCTGCTCCTCCCCGGGGCCCCGAAGGGCCGCGATTCCTCGCGTCGACGCGCGCGAAACCTCCGTTTTCGGCTTCGCTCGCGACGACGACCCGTCGCCGCTAACGCAGGGACAGAGGGGGCGCCGGTCGGGCGAAGGCCCCCACTGCCCCGGGGACGCGGACCGCGATCCAGCTACGATCCGCTCCCTTCGCGATTCCTCGCACCAAAAACCTCCACTTTCGGCTTCGCGGCGACGACTCGCACTGCTAGGCCACGGGGGATCGGTCGGGCCACCTTCTCCGATCCGGCCGAAACTCACTTTTCCAGGCGTTTCGGGCCGTTTCCAACACATTTCGTTTTCGCGCCCTCCGGTCCGCGAGCGCGTCTTCGCCTTCGCGCGACAGCGTCTCTCACTTTTCGCGTGTAGCACTTTCGCCGCGATGCGAATCCTGACACAGTTTGGATGGGGTTTGCCCCCGGTCGGGGCCCCCCTCACAGGTGGTACCAGGGTGGTGACATTGTGAGGCGCGTCACGGCCCACCTGCTCCTCCCCCAGCGCGATTCCTCGCGCTTTCGGCTTCGCTCGCGACGGCGACGGCGACGACCCGTCGCCGCTAACGCAGGGACAGAGGGGGCGCCGGTCGGGCGAAGGCCCCCACTGCCCCGGGGACGCGGACCGCGATCCCACTACGATCCGCTCCCTTCGCGATTCCTCGCACCAAAAACCTCCACTTTCGGCTTCGCGGCGACGACTCGCACTGCTATGCAACGGGGGATCGGTCGGGCCACCTTCTGCGATCCGGCCGAAACTCACTTTTCCAGGCGTTTCGGGCCGTTTCCAACACATTTCGTTTTCGCGCCCTCCGGTCCGCGAGCGCGTCTTCGCCTTCGCGCGACAGCGTCTCTCACTTTTCGCGTGTAGCACTTTCGCCGCGATGCGAATCCTGACACAGTTTGGATGGGGTTTGCCCCCGGTCGGGGCCCCCCTCACAGGTGGTACCAGGGTGGTGACATTGTGAGGCGCGTCACGGCCCACCTGCTCCTCCCCCAGCGCGATTCCTCGCGCTTTCGGCTTCGCTCGCGACGGCGACGGCGACGACCCGTCGCCGCTAACGCAGGGACAGAGGGGGCGCCGGTCGGGCGAAGGCCCCCACTGCCCCGGGGACGCGGACCGCGATCCCACTACGATCCGCTCCCTTCGCGATTCCTCGCACCAAAAACCTCCACTTTCGGCTTCGCGGCGACGACTCGCACTGCTATGCAACGGGGGATCGGTCGGGCCACCTTCTCCGATCCGGCCGAAACTCACTTTTCCAGGCGTTTCGGGCCGTTTCCAACACATTTCGTTTTCGCGCCCTCCGGTCCGCGAGCGCGTCTTCGCCTTCGCGCGACAGCGTCTCTCACTTTTCGCGTGTAGCGCTTTCGCCGCGATGCGAATCCTGACACAGTTTGGATGGGGATTGCCCCCGGTCGGGGCCCCCCTCACAGGTGGTACCAGGGTGGTGACATTGTGAGGCGCGTCACGGCCCACCTGCTCCTCCCCCAGCGCGATTCCTCGCGCTTTCGGCTTCGCTCGCGACGGCGACGGCGACGACCCGTCGCCGCTAACGCAGGGACAGAGGGGGCGCCGGTCGGGCGAAGGCCCCCACTGCCCCGGGGACGCGGACCGCGATCCCACTACGATCCGCTCCCTTCGCGATTCCTCGCACCAAAAACCTCCACTTTCGGCTTCGCGGCGACGACTCGCACTGCTATGCAACGGGGGATCGGTCGGGCCACCTTCTCCGATCCGGCCGAAACTCACTTTTCCAGGCGTTTCGGGCCGTTTCCAACACATTTCGTTTTCGCGCCCTCCGGACCCCCGGGGCCCGGGCCAGGTCGTTCGCGGCGGCCCGATCCGGCCGAAACTCATTTTCCACGCGTTTCGGACCGTTCCGCACACATTTGGTTTTCGCCTCTCCCAACTTTTTTCCGGCGCCGTTTTCGAGTTTGCGGCACGCGGCAGCGGCCGGAGGGCGCCGCTAACTTTTCGAAGTGCGCGATTGGCCACTCGCGACGCCCCGATCCGGCCGAAACTCGTTTTCCACGCGTTCCGGACCGTTCCCCACACATTTCGTTTTCGCGGCGCCGTTTTTTTTTCGGGCGCCGTTTTCGCGGTCGCCGCTACCAGGGACCGGGGCTCCCTCCACAGATGAAACCAGGGTGGTGACATTGTGAGGCGCGTCACGGACTTTGAAGCGCTCCCACGCGGAAACCGTCGGGACTTTCGTCCCCAAATTTGGTTTCCGGAGGTGTTTCTGGCCAAATTTTCGGCCATAAAATTTTCGGAGCGATCGGACGCGTTTTAGGAAATGTGACATTGTGAGGTGCGTCACGGCAGCGGAGTTGGACAGTCCGTTTCGAAAAACCACTTTTCGAAGTGCGCGATTGGCCACTCGCGACGCTCCGATCCGGCCGAAACTCATTCTCCACGCGTTTCGGACCGTTCCGCACACATTTGGTTTTTTGGGTTTTTTTTTTTTTCCGGCGCCGTTTTCGAGTTTGCGGTCGCCGCGAAGCCGCGAAAACTCGAAAACGGCGCCGGAAAAAAAAAAAACGCGAAAAAACCAAATGTGTGCGGAACGGTCCGAAACGCGTGGAGAATGAGTTTCGGGCGGATCGGAGCGTCGCGAGTGGCCAATCGCGCACTTCGAAAAGTGGTTTTTCGAAACGGACTGTCCAACTCCAGCGTCGCGAAAACACGCGTTTGCCGTTTTCTCTGGTGTTTACGGTCCGATCTCTACGAAATCTTAGGACGGGGAGGCCCCGCCGGGCCCGCAGGCGCACCCCGGGTTTCGTCGCCGCCGGTCGAGGGAAAAGGGGTTTCCGGTGCGACCGCGTGTTTTCGCGTCGCTGGAGTTGGACAGTCCGTTTCGAAAAACCACTTTTCGAAGTGCGCGATTGGCCACTCGCGACGCTCCGATCCGGCCGAAACTCATTCTCCACGCGTTTCGGACCGTTCCGCACACATTTGGTTTTTTGGGTTTTTTTTTTTTTCCGGCGCCGTTTTCGAGTTTGCGGTCGCCGCGAAGCCGCGAAAACTCGAAAACGGCGCCGGAAAAAAAAAAAACGCGAAAAAACCAAATGTGTGCGGAACGGTCCGAAACGCGTGGAGAATGAGTTTCGGGCGGATCGGAGCGTCGCGAGTGGCCAATCGCGCACTTCGAAAAGTGGTTTTTCGAAACGGACTGTCCAACTCCAGCGTCGCGAAAACACGCGTTTGCCGTTTTCTCTGGTGTTTACGGTCCGATCTCTACGAAATCTTAGGACGGGGAGGCCCCGCCGGGCCCGCAGGCGCACCCCGGGTTTCGTCGCCGCCGGTCGAGGGAAAAGGGGTTTGCGGTGCGACCGCGTGTTTTCGCGTCGCTGGAGTTGGACAGTCCGTTTCGAAAAACCACTTTTCGAAGTGCGCGATTGGCCACTCGCGACGCTCCGATCCGGCCGAAACTCATTCTCCACGCGTTTCGGACCGTTCCGCACACATTTGGTTTTTTGGGTTTTTTTTTTTTTCCGGCGCCGTTTTCGAGTTTGCGGTCGCCGCGAAGCCGCGAAAACTCGAAAACGGCGCCGGAAAAAAAAAAAACGCGAAAAAACCAAATGTGTGCGGAACGGTCCGAAACGCGTGGAGAATGAGTTTCGGGCGGATCGGAGCGTCGCGAGTGGCCAATCGCGCACTTCGAAAAGTGTTTTTTCGAAACGGACTGTCCAACTCCAGCGTCTCGCGAAAACACGCGTTTGCCGTTTTCTCTGGTGTTTACGGTCCGATCTCTACGAAATCTTAGGACGGGGAGGCCCCGCCGGCCCCCCAGGCGCACCCCGGGTTTCGTCGCCGCCGGCCGAGGGAAAAGGGTCCTTTGGGGGTACCGCGTTTCGGAGTTGGACAGTCCGTTTCGAAACGGACTGTCCAACTCCAGCGACGCGAAAACACGCGTTTGCCGTTTTCTCTGGTGTTTACGGTCCGATCTCTACGAAATCCTAGGACGGGGAGGCCCCGCCAACCCCCCAAGCGTACCCCGGGTTTGCTTGCCAACGGCCGAGGGAAAAGGGTCGTTTGGGGGTACCGCGTTTCGGCTCCGCGCGCCTCCGCCTCGGGCGGCAGGGGGGGAAACGCGGTCGCCCGCCCGTCGTTCTGGCGTTCTGCGTCCGATCTCTACGATTTTCGGCGTGCGGCGACCGGGGACCCATGGCCAGCCGCCGCCAGGATTCGGGGAGGAACGGTCGAGGGGAAGTGGTCGAGGGGACGACGCGAAACGCGCACCGGGGGCTCGGACGAGCGACACGGTGCCGACGGGCGACACGGTACCGGCCGTCCTTCCGGTCTCGACGCTGCGATCCGCTCGAAATCCGGGGAGCAGGTAGCCCGGACGTCTGGCCGGGTACTCCCCGGGTTTCGTTGCCGACGGTCGAGGGGAAAGGAGGGTTCGACAGGACCCCGTTCCGGAGTCGGGATCGTACCGCGAGGGAAAACGACGTCGCCCACCGGTCGGGCGTTCTGCGTCCGATCGATACGATTTCCGGCGTGCGGGTACCCCGGGGCGGTGCCTAGACGCCCACGAAATTTGGCGAGGACCGGTCGAGGCGAACCGGCCGCTCCGACGCGAACGCTTTTCGGACGCTCGGTCGGGCGCTCCGAGCCAGGAGTTGGACAGTCCGTTTCCGAAAACCGTGTCGCCCACCGTTCCGGTCTCGACGCTGCGATCCGCTCGAAATCCGCGGGGCAGGCGGCCAGTGGGTGGGTCCGCGTCCTCCCCGGGTTTCGTCGCCGCCGGTCGAGGGGAATGGGATCGTCCGGGGGTACCGCGTTTCGGAGTTGGACAGTCCGTTTCGGAGGAGTTGGACAGTCCGTTTCGAAACGGACTGTCCAACTCCTCGTGCCTGGGGTGCACCGATTCGCCGTTTTCTCTGGTGTCCCGCGTCCGATCTCTACGATTTTCGGCGTGCGGCGACCCGGGACCCATGGCCAGCCGCCGCCAGGATTCGGGGAGGAACGGTCGAGGGGAAGTGGTCGAGGGGACGACGCGAACGCGTTCCGCCCGGACACCGTAGCCTCGGACGAGCGCCCCGGGCGACACGGTGCCGGCCGTCCTTCCGGTCTCGACGCTGCGATCCGCTCGAAATCCGGGGAGCAGGTAGCCCGGACGTCTGGCCGGGTACTCCCCGGGTTTCGTTGCCGACGGTCGAGGGGAAAGGAGGGTTCGACAGGACCCCGTTCCGGAGTCGGGATCGTACCGTGAGGGAAAAACGACGTCGCCCACCGGTCGGGCGTTCTGCGTCCGATCTCTACGGTTTCCGGCGTGCGGGTACCCCGGGGCGGTGCCTAGACGCCCACGAAATTTGGCGAGGACCGGTCGAGGCGAACCGGCCGCTCCGACGCGAACGCTTTTCGGACCGAGACCGAGGCCTCGGAAGAGCGCCGCGCGCGAAACGGGTAACGGCCGTCCTTCCGGTCTCGACGCTGCGATCCGCTCGAAATCCGCGGGGCAGGCGGCCAGTGGGTGGGTCCGCGTCCTCCCCGGGTTTCGTCGCCGCCGGTCGAGGGGAAAGGGATCGTCCGGGGGTACCGCGTTTCGGAGTCGGACAGTCCGTTTCGGAGGAGTTGGACAGTCCGTTTCGAAACGGACTGTCCAACTCCTCGTGCCTGGGGTGCACCGATTCGCCGTTTTCTCTGGTGTCCCTCGTCCGATCTCTACGATTTTCGGCGTGCGGCGACCCGGGACCCATGGCCAGCCGCCGCCAGGATTCGGGGAGGAACGGTCGAGGGGAAGTGGTCGAGGGGACGACGCGAACGCGTTCCGCCCGGACACCGTAGCCTCGGACGAGCGCCCCGGGCGACACGGTGCCGGCCGTCCTTCCGGTCTCGACGCTGCGATCCGCTCGAAATCCGGGGAGCAGGTAGCCCGGACGTCTGGCCGGGTACTCCCCGGGTTTCGTTGCCGACGGTCGAGGGGAAAGGAGGGTTCGACAGGACCCCGTTCCGGAGTCGGGATCGTACCGTGAGGGAAAAACGACGTCGCCCACCGGTCGGGCGTTCTGCGTCCGATCTCTACGGTTTCCGGCGTGCGGGTACCCCGGGGCGGTGCCTAGACGCCCACGAAATTTGGCGAGGACCGGTCGAGGCGAACCGGCCGCTCCGACGCGAACGCTTTTCGGACCGAGACCGAGGCCTCGGAAGAGCGCCGCGCGCGAAACGGGTAACGGCCGTCCTTCCGGTCTCGACGCTGCGATCCGCTCGAAATCCGCGGAGCAGGCGGCCAGTGGGTGGGTCCGCGTCCTCCCCGGGTTTCGTCGCCGCCGGTCGAGGGGAAAGGGATCGTCCGGGGGTACCGCGTTTCGGAGTCGGACAGTCCGTTTGGGAGGAGTTGGACAGTCCGTTTCGAAACGGACTGTCCAACTCCTCGTGCCTGGGGTGCACCGATTCGCCGTTTTCTCTGGTGTCCCTCGTCCGATCTCTACGATTTTCGGCGTGCGGCGACCCGGGACCCACGGCCAGCCGCCGCAGAGATTCCGGGAGGAACGGTCGAGGGGAAAGGAGGGTTCGACAGGACCCCTTTCCCGAGTCGGGATCGTAGAGCGGGATCGTGAAACGCGGTCGGCCACCGGTCGGGCGTTCCGCGTCCGATCTCTACGGTTCGCGGCGAGCGGGTACCTCGGGCCCCTGCCTGGCCGCCCACCGAGTTTGGCGAGGATCGGTCGAGGGGAACCGGTCGCTCCGACGCGAACGCTTTTCGGCCCCGCTCGAAGTACCGGCCGCCGACGGCACGCGCCGGGAGTTGGACAGTCCGTTTCCGAAAACCGTGTCGCCCACCGTTCCGGTCTCGACGCTGCGATCCGCTCGAAATCCGCGGAGCAGGCGGCCGGTGGGTGGGTCCGCGTCCTCCCCGGGTTTCGTCGCCGCCGGTCGAGGGGAAAGGGATCGTCCGGGGGTACCGCGTTTCGGCACGAAGGCGGCCGGACGATCTTGCCCGGGGATGGCAGCCCGAGGGAAAACCGTATCGCCCGTCGTTCCGGCGTTCTGCGTCCGATCTCTACGATTTTCGGCGTGCGGCGACCGGGGACCCATGGCAAGCCGCCGCCAGGATTCGGGGAGGAACGGTCGAGGGGAAGCGGTCGAGGGGACGACGCGAAACGCGCACCGGGGGCTCGGACGAGCGACACGGTGCCGACGGGCG
>CANHQG010000421.1:0-28183 GCA_947462335.1 Harmothoe impar
CCCCCTTAACTCCACCTCCCCCTTAAGTCCACCACCCCCTTAAGTCCACCTCCCCCTTAACTCCACCTCCCCCTTAACTCCACCTCCCCCTTAAGTCCACCACCCCCTTAAGTCTGTACCACCCCCTTAACTCCAACTCCCCCTTAACTCCAACACCCCCTTAACTCCACCACCCCCTTAACTCCACCTCCCCCTTAACTCCACCTCCCCCTTAACTCCACCACCCCCTTAACTCCACCACCCCCTTAACTCCACCTCCCCCTTAAGTCCACCACCCCCTTAAGTCCACCACCCCCTTAAGTCCACCTCCCCCTTAACTCCACCTCCCCCTTAACTCCACCTCCCCCTTAAGTCCACCACCCCCTTAAGTCTGTACCACCCCCTTAACTCCAACTCCCCCTTAACTCCAACACCCCCTTAACTCCACCACCCCCTTAACTCCACCTCCCCCTTAACTCCACCACCCCCTTAAGTCTGTACCACCCCCTTAACTCCACCTCCCCCTTAACTCCACCACCCCCTTAACTCCACCACCCCCTTAAGTCCACCACCCCCTTAAGTCCACCACCTCCTTAAGTCCACCTCCCCCTTAACTCCACCTCCCCCTTAACTCAACCTCCCCCTTAAGTCCACCACCCCCTTAAGTCTGTACCACCCCCTTAACTCCACCTCCCCCTTAACTCCACCACCCCCTTAACTCCACCACCCCCTTAACTCCTCCTCCCCCTTAAGTCCACCACCCCCTTAACTCCACCTCCCCCTTAACTCCAACACCCCCTTAACTCCACCTCCCCCTTAACTCCACCTCCCCCTTAACTCCACCTCCCCCTTAACTCCACCTCCCCCTTAAGTCCACCACCCCCTTAAGTCTGTACCACCCCCTTAACTCCACCTCCCCCTTAACTCCACCACCCCCTTAACTCCACCACCCCCTTAAGTCCACCACCCCCTTAAGTCCACCACCTCCTTAAGTCCACCTCCCCCTTAACTCCACCTCCCCCTTAACTCAACCTCCCCCTTAAGTCCACCACCCCCTTAAGTCTGTACCACCCCCTTAACTCCACCTCCCCCTTAACTCCACCACCCCCTTAACTCCACCACCCCCTTAACTCCACCTCCCCCTTAACTCCACCACCCCCTTAAGTCGGCCACCCCCTTAACTCCACCTCCCCCTTAACTCCACCACCCCCTTAAGTCGGCCACCCCCTTAACTCCACCACCCCCTTAACTCCACCACCCCTTTAACTCCACCTCCCCCTTAACTCCACCACCCCCTTAACTCCACCCCCCTTAACTCCGCCACCCCCTTAAGTCTGTAGTACCCCCTTAAGTCTGTACCACCCCCATTTTCGTTGAAAGGCCCAATTTGGCGAGAATAAAGATCAAAAACGGAGAAAAGTGAAATTTTCGTTGAAAGGCCCAATTTGGCGAGAAAAAAGGTCAAAGACGGAAAAAAGTGAATTTCCGTTAAAAGGCCCAATTTGGCGAGAAAAAAGATCAAAAACGGAAAAGAGTGAAATTTTCGTTGAAAGGCCCAATTTGGCGAGAAAAATGATCAAAAACGGAAAAAAGTGAAATTTTCGTTGAAAGGCCCAATTTGGCGAGAAAAAAGGTCAAAGACGGAAAAAAGTGAATTTCCGTTAAAAGGCCCAATTTGGCGAGAAAAAAGATCAAAAACAGAAAAATATGAAATTTCCATTGAAAGGCCCAATTTGGCGAGAAAAAAGGTCAAAAACGGAAAAAAGTGAATTTCTGTTAAAAGGCCCAATTTGGCGAGAAAAAATGTCAAAAACGGAAAAAAATGAAATTTCCATTGAAAGGCCCAATTTGGTGAGAATAAAAATCAAAAACGGAAAAAAGTGAAATTTCAGTTAAAAGGCCCAATTTGGTGAGAAAAAAGATCAAAAACGGAAAAAAGTGAAATTTTTGTTGAAAGGCGCAATTTGGCGAGAAAAAATGCCACAAATCCCCAATAAGGGTCAATTTAGCGAGAAAAAAAGGTCAAGAACTGAAAAAAGGGACCACCCCCTTAAGTCTGTACCCCCCCCCCACAACACAATTCTACTGAAATATATATGGTCAACTGTTCTACCTCTTTACCCTATTGTGCCCCCTTGATTTGACAATATATACCATCAATTCTCTAGTTTACCCAAGGGTGACCCCTTCAGTGTAGCTCACCATTAAATCCCCCTGAAGAATTTTAGTCTGTATAGTGAGCCCTTATTTCTCGCAGACCCATTAAATATGTATAGAGAGCCCTTAAATCTTTTGTTCTTTAATCAACAAACACAACAAGAATGTCTCTACTCAAATCCTTTATTACAAACAATATATCATTTAAAATTGAAGCCATCAAAACAGGGCCTGTGGTGTTTCAATCTTTAGGCAAACCTATATGTGGCATGTCATTCTTTATACCTTTGTATGAAATATGAATGTTCACTTGACCTCTTGGATAAATATATCATAACTGCATATTGTGGTAGACTATCAGACCAGTTAAGGTGCTCTGCTTGGGCTTCAGTCCTGCCCGAGGTGTACTATTTGCACCACAGCTCAACAATAGACACTTCTTCATCACAGTGTTTATTAGCAAACAGATATCTAAACAAAGACACTGGCCAATATATCTTACATGTCATTGATCATCGTCACTATTAGTGATTTGAAATCGAAGTTGTTGCGTCACCAATCAATGTAATACATTTGTACCCCTTAATTCTTAATGACCAATAAGTCTACTGCACCCTTTAATATTAGTGACCCCTTCTTTCCCACAGACCCATTAAGTCTTGCGCAACCTCAGTCCATAATGGAAAAGTCACATAGACATAGACCAGTCACATATACTTGCACTTAAATTTGAATTAATTAAATTAATTGAAGACATTAAAATGAGGTTTGTGGTGTTTTAATCCCTGAGCAAACCTATATCTGGCATGTCATTCTTCACTTAAAAATACCTTTGCATGAAATATATGAATGTTCATTTGACCTCTTGGATAAATATATGTTAACTACATATTGTGGTAGACCAGCTAAGGGGCTCTGCTTGGGCTTCAGTCCTGCTGGAGGTGTACCATTGTTTTCACTGCTCAGTGATAGACACTTCATCACCAACGTGTTTATTAGCAAACAGGCACTGGCCAACAGATATCTTACAAGTCACTGAGTACCTTCAATGACTTTTCTGTGTTTTAAAATCAAAGTTCTTTGCAGCACCAATTTATGCAATACAAATATTTGTATGCAATATAAATGTTCACATGACATTTGCAGCAATGTAACGTCATCTACGACAGACACATCAGCGACAATAGTATGTCCTTGACCTTTACTTAAATTTTGTAGGTACACACTTGCTAACATCCAGGCCATTCTTGTCAAGGAAGGCTTTTTCTACAGGTGTCAAGTCGTTCCACAGAGTTCCCACAAAAACTAGGTCCTTCATTTGGAACTGTGGGAAGGACTTATACATGCATGGATACCTCGCATGGTAGTATCTGTTGCCACTTTTCTCTTTCTTAAAAGACCCATTAAGGTAGAAGTATGGCCCATACTGCCGGACCACGATATTTCTTGGAGACACATCATCAGCTGGGGTGAATGGTGTGGTACAGCCTCTGCATACCTGCACACTGCGCGGCTTTACAAGGATTTCTATCGGATGTCCCTGTCCCTCCACTGCAGCCTTCCTTCTTCCACTCTGCAATTCAACCATGCAATGAATGGCATATTATTCATACTTGCGATATTGTTTCAATCACCAGCATCTCCCACCTTGGCACAGCCTACAATGGTGTTGTGTGCCTGTCCCTTCAGTAGGGGCTTCAAAATGAATGAATGTATCATACATATTTTATCATAAGCGCTGAGAAAGGGCTCCGTGTCACTCTGCCCCAGAAAACACATAGAGATATCACCTTATCTATCAGGCAGCTCCCATCGTCTAGCACTGATCATTAAGGATCGTAATATCAGAAGTATCAGTTAACATATATCTCACTTATTTAAGTACATTTTTAAATCATACATAACAGAGTACATCAAGGGGGTATCTCATAGGCATCCTTATTTTGCCTTTGTTACTTGGCCTGATGTAAATAGGGGCATATGGCTCTGTTGTCCGTAATATAGTTCATACAGTAATATAGTTTGCCGTAGTTCTGGTACCTTTATGTTGTTTGTAGTCCCTTTTTTCTGCATCTTTTTTCCTCTTTCGCTTTCATTCAGATTCATGCATATCTGTAATAAATCAAGCATAATTGATAAATGCAAACAATTCATTTTGGGCTATGTATTCACAGATTTATGTCGTTAACTTTGATAATCATTCTTCCAAAAAGGTTTGTTTTCCTAAAGCACTCTGAGACAGGTTCTGCCATTTCCAAACTTGGGGCTACATGTGCTTTTAGGGGTTAGGTTTTTATTTCATTTCAACTCAGCCCACCATATCAACACACACAGAGGATGATTACTGTAAACGTTTAGCAATTGAAATACTGTAGGCATATTCTCAAACAAATTGCACCAGGGGTATATTGATATCACAGAAGATTATATTAATGATGCATCCGGTTGACCATTTAAAATAATTTGATGCTCCTACTGGTTATCTTTGTAACCAGTAGGAGTATCTCAACATATCATTAAATCTTAAACTGGATTTCCTGTGATTCCCACCCTTGTTGGTGGGAGGCAGGACAGAGAGCCTTCGGGATGATTGGCATCTCTTCATTTTGTTGACTGTTCATGTTTGAAATATACTCACAACTTCATCGACAGCTGTAGTGCTGCTATGTTTTCTCTTTCTTGGTACTTCATGTCCCACACAGATCTGCATAACACACAAGTTTCTTCCTTTAGGACAACTATGCTATTGATGTAGCCATATCTGTATTAATTTTCTTCTGTTTAACAAAACTGTCAAACTTATCTCCTTTTTATCAAAATATTTTATCTATGCTAACCAACGTTAAATTTAAATTGAGTAAAATATAAATTCAACATTAAAGTGTCAGACAGACATGTCAAACTATCTAGCAAGCTTGTCACACAAGGGTACCTGGATAAATGGATACAATACCAGTTTACCTGTACACCTTTCAGAAAGCATCTATTTGATCTATCATCCAAACTAAGTGTATATTAAACAGGTTGTGTGTATGTACCATTTTAAAAAGGTACCTGTATGGACCACTAAAGATGGATCACAAGATGGTTTTATTTGCACAGAGCAAGTTATCCAAGTTTGGAAGGTGTTCCCAGGTAAGGCATTCACAATGATTTAGAGTCTGAGGTTAATGTTAGTACATATTCTCTCATTCATTCTCTTGCATATCATTTGTTTAAAAGTACTCACCACATCAGGAATATCCGGTATTGCACTCTCAGTCCTTCTCGCATGGGTCCCAAGCTCATCTTCAATGACAATCTATTTCATCGAACAGAAAAACTTTGTCTTTTTACACGTATAACTGGCTTGGTTAGTAGAAATTATTTATTGATATTGCGAAATTGTGTGCCCGTTGTATATCTATTATGAATGAAACAACCTCTTCTGTTGCTCAAGGTAGTTTCATTTCAATGTAGTTGGATACTTTTCTATTGATTGAAAAACCACAACTCCTCAAACTCAATTACCTAGGCTGACAGCATTATTTTGCAGGTGGTTGCACATCCAAAGTCTACCTGCACAAGGGTTATGGTTATATAGACACATTTTCTGTACATTATTTCCATTATTAAAGTATGGCTTACCACTTCTGGACTTATCACTTTTGGTAGTATCTCTGGTAGGTCACTGCTCGTACTCCAAGCATCCTGTTAAAGCATTATTACATGTTCATCAGTAAAATCAATATTTGCAAGCCATGCTCAATAATAAAACAACATGTATTAAACCCCTGTTCAGCAAACTTCCCCCCTACCCACTTGTTCATGTAGCTATCCAGCAATTCCTCACCTCCTATCCTCACAATATTACTTTTTGATATGGGATGCTTTCGAAAAAGAAACACCAAACATTTTACTTGCTCTGAGGGTCGTGGGTTCGAGTCCCGCTTTCTCCAGATGATTTTTCCGCGACCGTTACATAATTAAGGTTTAAATTAGATACTATCTATATTATATTATACAATTGTTAATCCTTTGGCCAACATTTTGGGGAAAATGGGAGTTGAAATCTGGTTTATAAGTTAAAATGTCAGAAGATAACTATTCATATGTTAGGAAAATGTCAAAAACTCATTTTTCAAAAAGAATTCCCTTTTCACCCTATGCTACTTAAAGAGCCCATATCTAGGTTCTTAAATACGGGGCTTCCGACCCATTTCGGTAAAACAGGTCACATTTACGTATTCATAGGGCTTTGGAGGGGGGCCCTGGTTACAGCGACACACACTGATCATAGCTGACAAGAATGGCTAAGCTTAAGAAGATAAGAATATGGCTCTGGATTCTGTATGTGTATACCAAGCTTACCTCTTCATCTATAGCTGAGCTTCCCTCATGCGCGCTATGACTTGTTCCATCTATCTTGACACGTTTCCTGGTACTACTCTGCTGTGGGGTTAAAAGTATTAAAATCAACAAGCCAATCCATAAATGTAAATCTATCTATCATTTAATTTTTTCCCCAGGGACAATGTTAACAAGAAAGTAAAGGCCACACATTGTTGCTGAAAGTCGCTTTCCTTTTATTACGCTATCAACTCTGTTGTATTGGTTTCAATGCTGCTCTACCCAGTTCATCACTAGGGATACATTTATGTATCAAGACATGCCTATAGGCTCTTGAATTAATTTTGTCTCAATGTACTTACTTGATCACCAGTCTCATCTTTCCGTTTATACATTCCATCGCCCATTGTCTTTGGGGTCTTCTCTGCTTCTGTCTTTTCTCTATCCATCTGAATATTTCCAAAACCATCAATATTATCATGGATTTAACCTTATTTGCTCTTTATTACGGAAGCCGAGGAGGGCCACAGCTATATGAAGTGCATGTATATGGCCCTCGTCGGCTTCCATACTACATGTCCTTCAGTACATTGCAAAAATGATGATGATGTTCCAATACATTTTCGTCCTGCCAGGATGAATATATATATATATATAAATATATATATATATATATATATATATATATATATATATTTATCACACTCGAGGTGGGCTTTGACACAAATATCAAGGCATCAAATATCAGATTGTTATTTGATGTAGTCAAGTGATATTTGATGTCGTCAAGCATTTATACTATGTCGTTACGGTTGTAAAAACAGGGCGCCCTGATTGGTCTATAGCATGAATGAAAGTTGCGTCACGAATTTGTAATACTTGTGATGGGGCCCCAAGTCACTGGGGCAAGTATTCACAATTTTCGGGGAAATTCTAGCAAACTACCGTAAAACCTCGCATATAAGCCGCGGCTAGTACGCGAGTCAGACTCAGCTTTCTTTTGATACCAAACATGCCTATATAGGGTGTGGCTTATACGAGAGTTTTTATAAGTATACTACAGTACCAAATTAACAATTTTCAGACCCCTTCTGCGGCTTATATAATCTGTCAAAGTTAGGGGTGCGGCTTATACGCGAGTTAGGCTTATACGCGAGGTTTTACGGTAAGCGTTAGAAACATGTTACCTGGGGTAATTTTACCCATACTTTCCGATTTTCAAGTCATATTGAAGGTATTTCCACTGTAAACAGTAGTAACACCAGCATTTCCGAGCGTACTCGGCAGCGCCGACGTCAACAATCGCTGGTTTCCCTTGGTTACTGAAGGGGCACACCGATCCCGTGATAGGGGCACTGAGAGGGGATCTGCCATACACAATTTTTGGGCAGTTTCTCATATTTCTGGACAATTAACACATTTGTTTTGATGAACATGAACAGATGATAACCTTGATATCCTAGAACCTTTCTCTCATGTGATAAAGATAGAATTTGGTGGTTGACAGGTCCTCTCGTCCATATCTGCTCTTCTCCACGGGACCTCTCGAGCCCCCTGCGGGGCCTCTCGAGGTCCCGTGGAGAAGAGCAGATATGGACGAGAGGACCTGCCAACAACCAAATTCTATCAATATATATATATATATATATATATATATATATATATATATACACACACATTATGTATATGTATGTATGTATATGTATATATATATATATATATATATATATATATATATATATATATATGAAATGAAATGAGGCTTTCTAAGAGGCATAAAATAACTTACGTCTTCAGGTTTTGCACTGTGCCAGGTAGAACATCCCTCGCCAGCATCTGCGCCCCCACTGCTTTCTCTTTTTCGAGCATCTTCTTTGAATCCAGTCTGAAATTCATCTTCTTTGAATCCAGTCTGAAATTCATTGTATTTAGATATATTTCTAAGGATTTCCATAGACAATTAGAGTGCTACTAATCATTGTAGCCCTTACTTTTATCTTATATTTTCAATTTATCCAATTTCAGTTTCCCTTCCCATTGAATGTTCATTGATTGCATATACATATATCCATGTGAGGGATTCCATGGATTAATCGATTGATTGTTCTGTTTAACGTCCAAGTGTGCTGTGACACCTGAGACATATTCAAGAGTTTATTGGACCTTTGGTCCGGGATTCCTTGGACATGTCCATGCATTCTCCTCCTCAAATACCCTTTAAAAATGTAGAGTATACAGATTGGAATAGGTGAATAGTGTCATTGTACCCCTTTATTTTTTTTTGCCTTGCTATGTACCTAGGAAAAACAACTTAATCTATCAATAAAGGAACATTTGTCCCACCTGCAAAGACGTTCCTGGATCCAGAAGAGCAGTTATTTTGTCCTGTACCTGTAAATGCAATATTTTATGTCATTCCTCTTTATGCTATATGTTAAAGTAATGTGTCAATCTCTGTGATGTGTAGACCAGTGCTATACACATGGTCATATTAATGTTTGAATACCAAGTGGTACCTAGGATATTGGAATATAATTGGCGGCAACAGTGTTGATTTATTACCCACCTTGTATCGCAAACATAGACGACAAAGCCAAATACTTGGATAGACCTGGCCACTGTACTCTTGCTCTTGAATACAGGCTTCGTGAAACCATCGGCTGCATCCATCACAATCGCGCTGTTCAGGGATAAAACATCTCCACTGATTAAGTCCACTTGATGTTTGAGCCACATTACCATGAACACTTTCAGGTTGTTTTTGAAACCTAACCCCTAAACTCAATCAAACGGCCATCTCCAGTAAATGATAGTGCCCTTCTCACAATTTTCTTGCTGGTTGACTCTGGTTAAACATTGTTATTCATTGATCGAAGGCTGTGAACCATGAACCTTTAATAGGGCTTTGTAAACATGTCTACCATTACCTTCCATTTAAATGATTCATAGACATTTTGCTCAGTTGCGTGCTATGTACTTACCCAGTCCACTTTTTTGTCGCCTTGTTGGTCATCATTCTCTTGGCCACACTTTGTGCATATCTCTGACAGGCTTTCTAGGTCTTAAAAAAATTGAATAAACTAAATAAAGGATATCCATCTGTAGTTATAGAGCACCACTCCAACCTGGAAACAGCTTCTAGGGATGGGGTATTTGATTCTTTTTTATCATCCAACATTGATCTCCTAGACCATTTTGGGAGATGCAGATTATAAACCCAGGTTTAAAAACCAATTGAGACAAAACTTGCAGGAATATTTCAGCTCTTATTTTCTCATTTCAAATATTCTGAAACCAGTTGTAACCACCTATGTTCCCTTCAATAGGTTGTTTCAACTACCTGCTCACAACTATTAACAACTGCAGTTGGCAAAAATTAACCAAATAGCCAAATCTGGTTATCCTTATACTATCGGTACCATACCTGTTTTCTCAATCAGAGCTTCACCTATATCTCTGCGTGTGCTGCTCAAGTTTCCTTCTTCGAGAATTAATGGGCCCTGTTGTCCACGGCTCTCGTTGATAAGCTGCTTGGCGAACTTCAACAAATGGGCATTAAATCTCAATTTTTCTGTGTAATTGTACATTACAAGCAGGTTTACTCCCACGAATCAACCCACGTTGGAGTATTATAGGATTCTTTTTTAAAGGTGGGGATGCACATCATACAAACTATACTTTATATAGTACTGTAATGGACATTTTCAGCACTCCACTTCATAGAGTATCAGTTATACTTTGAAATGGGGAGTGAACGAGTCACTGTTGTTCAATGCAATTTTGACAGCTACAGTCACATTCAAGGCGAGAAAGCCACATTTGACACCAAGTTAACATATAATACATGTGTCCTTATCCGCAAATATATGGGCACCATACAAACAAAACAGGGGACAGAAAAGGAACTTACATCTTTGTCATATTATCAACAATGCTATCACATCTTAAACTTACCACACATACATATATACCACATGCTTGATCCTTTAACTGCTTAGAATGTTCGCGGCCTTCAATGGTCCACCTGCCGCATCCTTTAAGCTGGTTTTTCATCAGGTCGGGCCGCATCAGAGCCCTGAGTTAAAGAAGTGACAGTAATCACTGTTTAATAAGCAATTACTGAGTAAGCCCTTACTCAGGCCCATGTAGTTGCTTTACAGTACAGTACTTCACTCCCATGTTATGTCACAAACCTCAGACTTTATTCCTGCGATTAACACTCATGTTCCTCTTATCTATTTGTACACAAATATATTAGTGTGGGAACTAACCTTGTTTTCTGTTTGTATTCCTCCTTCTGTTCAGCCTCTTCGCCCATTGGATTTACATACAGAGTTGTGAATCGTCTTGGATATATCACCTTTAATGGAGGAGCTTGTATAATAAGTATTAAGTTTTCTCTACACAGTTTGAGATAATCATATTGAGATAATACGGATATTGGCCAAACTTGCTAGGCTATGGGTGTTCATACTAGTCATTGGCACTAACATGTTATGTTGTTTTCAAGCAGGTTTTGTTGATCATAATATTGGTCTTTACTCCAACTACTTTGAGCGTAATCATAGTCCCTGGTGAAGAACAAAGGGATAACAATCACTGACTTTCGATTTCTTTGAATTCCACAGAAATATGTACACTGTTAAATTAAGTGCAACATTACAACCATTACTGATCTAAAATGGTTTCTTAATACACTCACCACCAAAACCCAGTGTCTTTTGTCACGTTGGTACAAAGGACATATTATTTTCTCATATCTGCTGAGATCGACCTGAAAATGTAAACACATTATTAAATGTACATAACAGTATTTCGTTCACATTTTAATTAATCCTGGCCATTTATATGGCTCCTAAATAGTTTACTGTGTATTTCAGATTCCAATTTGTGTCATTTTATAACATTCACTTTACATTAGTATAGATTCACTTACATTTGCTAGTGGTCCATGCAGCTTCCTGCCCTCTAGCATCCGCTGTACATTAAAGCTGTCAATCAGTAAGTTCTCCTCTGGTGATGATTTCAGTTTGTTCCTTTCTTCTATTAGTACAGACAGGTACATGTCGATGACCTATAATAAAAGGTGGCTGATGATAATGAGAGACTTAACTTGAAGGTCAAGCTTTACCTCCAGTTTGAAAGTGAAATTATTTCACTGACCAATCTTTAACCTGTTACATTTATCAATACAGCAGTGCGCTGCCCTGTTGGTTTGTCTCTGAACAGTTTGATAGTGAGAGGGTGTTGGCGCTATATGTACACAGGTCTCAAGACAATGTACTCACAGTCTTATGAAATTCATTAACAACCGATTGAATGATTCACATTCTTTAATCCTTTAAGGGCCGCTGCTGCCTCTGGGCAGCATCTAAAATACCCCTGAAAAACCGCTGCTGCCACAGGGCAGCAACAGAGCTGCCCAATCGCAGCAATACCACTAACTTCCAGCTCCTGCTATGAGACAAAGAATGGGAATTTTTGAATCAATCCAAAAAATATTAAACATGTGTACTACGTCCCCTTGTCAGAAAAGTGTAAATTATGTCTCCAATACAACTCGTTTTACTCCTTAATCACTATCCCAGGGAGCACATACTTACAAGTTACATATTCCCATGGCATAGGGCTGGTGGTAAAGGCCCAAATTGCATTTTTGAAGGCCAGCAGTTAAAGGGTTAATCTCAATACATTAACTTATAATACTTTGGTCCACCTGGCTGTTATGCTTTAGTTCTGACTGATGGAGAGTCTAGTCCACTTACCCGATTAGAAACAGCTTCATTGTCATCTGTCAGTTCAGCTATGTCATGATCTTGTACCAAATGATTATTGTGGCATGCCACAAAGTAACCTGCTGGCTGATGTGCTGCTGCATCTATTTAACATGAAAATGCATCTATTACAATTGGTACAATTGACATGTGCAAAAGATTTTGTATATCAGATTATAACTTTTAATGATAAAATACACTTGACTTATTCAGCTTTATATCTTAGCTTATAAAGTAACACTTACATCTGTTCATCATTACTTGTGCTAGAAGATTCTCCTGTGATCTTGGAGATGTTGAACTGCGCCTCATTGACCTTTTCAGCTTTTTGTGCTCCTTTTCATCCTTAGCCTCTTCTGTTTTGTTTTTCTTTGGCTTATTGTCAGGCATTATATCCTCTTCTAATGAACCCAGATCCTCTGCCATCTGCTCTTTTTTGTTTTCTCTTGGTTTGACTGGCTCTTCATTGTTTTTCGCATCCTGATAACTATCCTTCTTCTCACTGTTTTCCTGTTGTTTCTTGCCATCAGCAGGCAGATCTTCTACTTCACTCTGTTCTTCCTCCTTCATTTTCTGATTGTTATCTATTTGTTCATCTGGCTGTTCACTGTTTTCCTCATCCTCCATCTTCTCCTTTTTTTCCTTCTGTTTCCTGTCATCAGTTGGTTCACCATCTACTTCATTCTGCTTTTCTTCTTTCTGCTGTTGATTGTTATCCGTTTCATCATCTGGCTCTTCACTGTTCTCTGCATCCTCCTTCTTTTCCTTCTTTTCCTTCTTTTCCTTCTGTATCCTGTCATTAGTTAGTTCATCATGTATTGTATTCTGTTCTTCTTCTTTCTGCTGTTGATTGTCATCAATTTCTTCCTCACTGTTTCCACTCTTTTCATCATCCTTCTCCTTCTTTTTCTTCTTTTTCTTTTTCGTATGTGTCTGGTCATCTGATGCCTCATCTTCTACTGTGCTCTGTTCGTCCTGTGGCTGTTGATTGTTATCCCTTTGTTCATCTGGCTTTTCACTGTTCTCCTCGTCCTTCTTCTTTTTCTTCTTTTTCTTTTCCTTTTGTGTCTGGTTATCTGATGCTTCATCTTCTACTGTGCTCTGTTCATCCTGTGGCTGTTGATTGTTATCCCTTTGTTCATCTGGCTTTTCACTGTTCTTCTCATCCTTCTCCTTCTTTTTCTTCTTCTTCTTTTTCTTTGGTGTCTGGTTATCTGATGCTTCATCTTCTACTATGCTCTGTTCGTCCTGTGGCTGTTGATTGTTATCCCTTTGTTCATCTGGCTTTTCACTGTTCTCCTCATCCTTCTCCTTCTTTTTCTTCTTCTTCTTCTTCTTCTTCTTCTTCTTTTTCTTTGGTGTCTGGTTATCTGATGCTTCATCTTCTACTGCGCTCTGTTCATCCTGTGGCTGTTGATTGTTATCCTTTTGTTCATTAGGCTTTTCACTGTTTTCCTCATCCTTCTCCTTCTTTTTCTTCTTCTTCTTCTTTTTCTTTTGTGTCTTGTTATCTGTTGCCTCATCTTCCACTGCACTCGGTAGTTCCTTCGGCTGTTGATTTTTATCACTTTGTCTGTCTGCCTCTTCACCGTTTTCGCCATCTTTCTCCTGCTTCTTGTTCTTGTTCTTCTTTTTCTTCTCTTTCTTGTCATCAGTTGTTTCATCTTCTACTAAATTCTGATCTTCCTCCTCCTCCTCTTGATTGTTATCCCTTTCTTCGTCTGCCTTTTCACTCTTTTCCTCATTTTTCTTTTTCTTGTTTTTCTTTTGTTTCTTGTCATCCTTGGTTTCTTCTTTTAGTACACTCTGTTTGTTTACCTTTTCCTCTATATTGTTATCACTTTGCCAGTCGGGCTCTTCACTGTTATCGTCATCCTCAATCTTCTTCTTGTCATCTCTTGGTTCATCTACTCCTTTGCTCTGGTTAGCCTCCTCTTCTTGATTTTTATCCCTTTGTTCATCTGTCTCTACACTGTCATCCATTGCCTCATCCTCTACTGGACCTTGATTGTTATCTCTTCGTTTGCCTTTGTCATCTTTTCCACTGTTTCCCTCCTGTGTTGCATACTTCATCCTGTTATGTTCCTGCATTTCTTCCCAGGTATCAACGATCTCACAGAAATCACTTTCACACCCATGTTCGTAAAAGAGCTCACTTTGCATATTTGAATGCGCATCGATTGTTTGGTTGAAGACTTCTTTGACTTCTCCAGGACTGCCCTCAACATATCTGTTCTCAGACTCTGCAAGTGCATACTGACTGTTTTCCTCAACCTTCATCTTCTTTTCCCTTTTTTTCTTGTCACCTGTTGTTTCATCTGCTCCGGCACTCCGTTCACCCCTTTGCTCTTGATTGCTATCCCTTTGTCCATATGCCTGTTCACTGTTTTCCTCATCCGCATTCTTCTTCTTGTCATCCCTTGGTTCATATACTACTCTGCTTTGGTTAGCCTCCTCCTCCTCTTGATTGTTATCCCGTTGTTCATCTGTCTCTTCACTGTCATCCATTGGTTCATCCTCTACTGGACCTTGATTGTTATCTCTTTGTTTGCCTGGCTCTATGCTATTGCCATCTTCTTCTTCTCCACTGTTTCCCTCCTGTGCTGTATACTTCATCCTTTTATGTTCCTGCATTTCTTCCCAGTTATCGGAAACACTTTGTTCGACGATCTCACAGAAATCACTTTCATACCCATGTTCATCAAAGAGCTCGCTTTGCATGTTTGAATGGGCATCAATGGTTCGGATGATGACTTCTCTGAACCCATCTGGATTGCCCTCAACATATCTGTTCTCAGACTCGGCAAGTGCATACTGAAAGTGGGTGAAATTTGGTGTTAATAAATATATAGAATACATGATTACAATTATCACTACTTCCTTTCCCTCCCCGCCGATAAGCCGAATGTGAGTTTGAGGAGATAAATTCGGCTTATATGGAAATACAACAACAAATACAATCACAGATGCTATAATATAAAAAGGCCTCTCAGTCTTGACTAGACTATGAATATTGTTTGGGTGATGGACACCTAACAACTTGAACATTTCTATACAATCACCATAATAACTTTCTACTTTTCAGGCCGCAACGACTGATCACAAATATATATGGTTCTTAATTACCATACATATAGACACTCCACAGTTGTATGTGTCTATATTGCTAGCGTATTCCAGGACATCAACACTGACATCATCAGGGACTACATCGTCTGGTAACATCTTGTTACGGTGACGCAGGTACGACCTGTAAATGTAATGGGTTTTCTTACATGTTGCATACATTTTTTTCTCTAGATCACAGAGGTCTCCACAAATGTGCCGCGGGTGTTGTCTTTAACAGTATTTCATCAGTAGTGCAATTAAAAGTATTTTAAAGCAAATTGTTTCTTATAGGTCCAACACCCAACTTTCAAGAATTCCATAAGGCAAATCGGGGGCTCAATTCATGAACTGATTCATGTACAAACTGCACCTGTCTGTGAGACTTAACAGTATTGCTTGATATGTCTCCTACACACTATATTTACACTTACATCACTAAGTCGATAAGATCCTGCCTCTTGTCTGTTGCACTATGGTTCTGATCATAGCTTCGAATGGTCTTTTGTGATGGATTCAGCACAACCATACACCAATGCATTCCGGTCGGGTTCAGGAGGAAAAAGATTTTCCTTGCTGTAGTAAAGCTTGCCTGAAATGAACAAACAAATATGAAAACAAATATTTACGAAGGATCTTTTGTCAAATTTGGTTTGGCTTGGCCTAGTTGAGCCGGATATGATTGGGTTATTGCAAATTACAGTTACCCTCAACCCTCTGTCATCCAAGGGTTCGGTTAAAGTTGTAATATAGAGGACACTAACCGGTCGTAATAGTGGCACATTGATGTCCTCCATGCCAGGTTCATTGCATTTTTGCCACCAGCGCTGAAGTAGGTGAGCATCTACATAAATGTCATTCTGCAATAAAGCATTATATTAATCAGCACATAAATTATTTTAGTTTGATTTAAATTCATCTTGGTGTACACTGCAAAAGTGTTTAAGATATTTACATACCTGGTAGCTGCACAGAATATGCAGGTAGGCACATATGATCTGAAACAAAAAAATGCCCCAATCATGTTATCATTCCACTGTAATTTTGGCATAAGCCATTATAAACTTAGTTGGTTACATATATATTTCTTAATACATTTATATATCCTGGCCTTTTGTAACAGTGCATGGTTTGCCTTCTAAGTAGATATTTTCTTATTACAATATTGTATTGTGATCTGAAACAAATAAATGCCCCAATTATAATACATTTATATATCCTGGCCTTTTGTAACAGTGCATGGTTTGCCTTCTAAGTAGATATTTTCTCATTACAATATTGTATTCTTCATTCAAACACACTTGATTTCTGTACCTGATCATTAAGCCAGGCAGACACTCCAGATGTGGCTGTTGATTTCAGTCTTTTAAAATCATCACTTGTCAATTTGTAGGGCCCAACCTTGGAAAGCACCTCGTCTACTGCATCTGTTGGCTTAATATCCTGGATAATGGATACTACATCTGTTGGCTTGATATCCTGGATAACAGATACTACATCTGTTGGCTTGATATCCTGGATAACGGATACTGCATCTGTAGGCTTGTTAACCTGGATATCAGGTATAGCATCTGTTTGTTTGACCTGGATAATGGATAATTAGTTTTGGTTAAACCAAATTAATGTACAATTTAAGGTGATATTTGATTGAATAAGCAAAATTGGTGCTTGTGTCTTTATGTTGTTTACAATCTTACCTTTTTCTTCACTTTAGGAGCTTTCTGCTTTCTCACAGCCTCTTTTAAGTCATTGAAGACCACATCAAGATCAGTGTTCAGCTTTCTTAAAGTTGCCTCATCCTTGCAGTCATAGGTTAGTTCGCGTATAAGAAATATTACATCGCGACAGTCACTGCTCAACCCCTTAACCAGTTTTTCTTTTGTCACCTTGGATACGGGTGATTCGGCTTGCTTGCATCTAGGTGTTGATGTACTGGGTGTGTCATAGTTTGAATGATGTACAGGTTTGGGGTTGTGCGCACCAGGTGGTCTTTGTGGATTTCCTTGTAGGTCCAAATTCAGTAGTGGGTGGTCCTTCAGAAGTGGGGAAAGTTTCTCCCAACCCCAGTCTGCATACGCAGAAAAAACTGCAAAGAAATGTTTGCAGGGAATCAAGTTCTCTTCCCAGTCTTTACAGGTGCAGCGTGGGAACTGGGTCTCTCCTCCGAACGACACTGCATACACATCGTCATTCCTTTCTGATTTGACGGAGAACTGCCCATCACCATGGTGTGTTATGTCCTCGGGGGGTATGTACTTTGCTGCTTCCAATTTAAACTTCATTTCAATTCGCACCTTCCTTGGGCGATTGCCGATCCATGAGGGTACTTCTTCTGAGTACAGACGCCCATAATAGTCATGGTTTCGTGCGTTTAGTCTTGCATACCTACAAATAAAGCAACCAACACATTGATAACAGAACATGAAATCCCATAAAGTGGATAACGGTAGACAGTGAACAGTAATCAACTCTAGAGCCTGGGTCTGAAGAATACATGGACTTGTACCACTCACTTTTGACGCTGTTCTGGCAGATAAGTCTTTACAATTCCCTCCATTGTCAAGCTGAACCGAGTAAGCTTCGATGGAGAGCATGCTTCCTTATAGGTTTTGTTTTGCCTTTCAAGGCCATTGTTTGTGTTCAGAGTACAGTTCATCCGTTCCTTCCTGTAAGCCCACACCCATCGCTGAAAATACAATTGAAGCAAAAACCCTTTATTACAACTTTAAATTGCCAGGTGTAAGGCTAACTCCTACAAAGCCACATCCCTACCTTTGACATGTCCTACATGCCATTCACAGGGTTTGAGAATTGTCCATTTTGTACCACAGTATAGCCTACACCATCTATACTGCTCCTTGCCGGTAAATTACAATCACCTACAACCCTTGGTCCATAAACAATAATTTATGGTAGATTAAGATTTTGCTGTGATTTGATTGCATTTCAAAATACTATTCAGAAAAAAGGATTCCTGCGAATTCTTTGTAAGTTACTGTGTTAAGCATGACTTAAACATGCAAATCATTGCTGAAAGCGCCTTTACCTTGTGTTCAGGCTCCCAGGTGTTTTCAATGTAGTTTCGCAGCTTTTCGTGTGCGAGCCATATCTCACTTGTTTTCAGGACGTTGAGAGCTTCCTTGTACTCCTCTTCGGTGGAAGCATCAGCGCACACACCAAACATAGACTTTACCTCTTCTCTTTCATCAAGTGGCACACCATTTGCTGTTTTGTGAAGCCAATCCTGCCATGCATCTATGCGATGCCACTTGCACAGCAGGACTTTGCAACCTTTAGGAGTGAGTATGGATAACTTACTATAATTGAAGTTCTAAATTTAAGCAAACATTACCTTATTGTGTGACATCCACTCCCTAGCTTTAGATGCACTACCCATTATCGATGTTGTATATTAACTGGTTTTCTATTACAACTAGTTAAGCACACTTACCTTTAAAGGTATCTTCTACAGCCTTTATCTGAGCCTCGCTGAAGTCACTCATAAAGTACTCCGGGTTCCACCCTGGATTTTGTTCTTTGATGCACTGAAGAGCTTCTGCAATTGCCTTTCTGGTCTGCCTACGGACCACAAAACTCGCCACTACAACGAAGCCAACATTAGCTTCTACCACTATGAAAAATAGTGGGAAGTTGTTCCGAGATGTCCCGTGGGTGGAATCAAGCATGCAAGTTTCTCCGCCATAAAGTTGTAGCATTTCCTTTTGCCAGGCAGTCTGATGGCAGTACAGCAGGTTTTCATGGTCGGTCTCATCGTCTCCTGGTCTGAAGCGCCAATAATCATTGGGAGCCTCCTTACTCCATTCTTCTATCATCCTTATCAAGTTCTTGTGTTCTACATCTGAGTGTCTTTGCCTTATAAGTGTTCTGAAATGATTGGACATCATAGCAGGATATTGTCAGTGCAACCCTTTCTGTCCCTATTTATTTCAAATATCTAAATTTAGGTACATAATAACTGTATGTTCAGTGTCCGGTGTGTTCGGCTCATCAAGACTGTTCATTCTAGATTTAGCATAGGTAGGCACATTGTTTTAAAGTTCTCCAGTCAATTCCACTCCAACCTTAACAGCCTGCAATGTATCTAAAAAGCTACTTACTCTTGGATATGGTTGCTCATATCAGTGTTTGTAGGCTCATATCTCCGGTTAGGAGATTCGGGCATTGCTGTTCCGGCAAATAGTTCACGCTTCACATACGATTTTAGATGCCTACCCATTTCTCTCACATTTTTTACCCCATCCTGGGTCAATTCCTTAATCCTGTTTCGCACTTCAGGGGCTATATTGTTCATGAAGCCTATATCCTGTAATGGTGAACATAAAATGAATCCAAAACTATGGTATTTGATATTAGGCAACACTAACCTTCACCCATTTATACTGATACATTAGAAGCATTCATAGAAGTATTATTTATTTGGACAATTTCTCTGTCTCTCTTACCTCGCTGATAGAGTGAAAGGCTTCATGCTCTCTGCTTGAGGGAAGGGCGAGATAGTACCGGGTTTCCCCAACTTCACCATCTTTTATCGCTTCTTTGACTGCACTGCTACACCGCAACTTGTCACTTTTTGACTCCCCCTCGACCTGAAAACAATGTAGCCATATTAAGATACATGACTCTAGCCCAAGATTTGAAATGATCAATGTAAAGGACAAGATTTTTTTTCTTTAACCCTTTCTGTGCCCATAATACCTATTTGTATTCAACAGATCACACTGAATGCCCAAGTCCACAGCATGAGGTATCCGACACTAATAAAGGGACCATAATAAGAAGGTATGTGTGGCTTATATTTTTGTTCATAATTACGGATGCAGCCCGTAGTGGGCCTATAGTTGAGTTACTTGAGGTTTTACACTCAGTATGCCTAGGTATTGACAAGCATACTCTGATGAATGCTCACCTTGAATTTGGGATATTTGACCACACATTTCACGTAGATGACTGCAGAGCAACCCTTTTTCTTGGTTGTTTGCATGGGTCGCCGTGCCTTCTTATAGTAGTGGTCAACCTGAAAAGTAGAACGATTGTGAGGCCTCACTCTGTACTGGCCTGCTTTGAAAGGTAATCAGCTATGGCATTCTGCGGTTTTGCCCTGTTTCTAGTCCCTTTTGTGCTAAAGCTTAAGATTTCAAAATGCATGCAAATCACAGTGTATATCTGTCTCAATCTACCCTAAAATCATGTTCATTCTGCCGACATTTCTTGTGGGGATTTGGGGTCGAAGTAGGCTTATAGCATTTTGTTAAAGTCGGGGTCGGATGTCGGGGGTTGGCTTATGACAGAGGGTTTTGGAACAGTAAATTACTTTAAACATTATTCAGCACAGACCATTGATAATGTATCTAAACATGGGGGGGAGGGAGAAGTATGACCAAATGTCGTGTGATTTTATGAGAATAGAGCCAACATTTCTTCAGTGTATGGGAGCACTATTCAGGACACTATGACTGACATTGAAGTATAAACCAGGGGGGTGTCCATGTTTTCAAACTAGAGTTGTCCCTTCTAATAGGGTTTTATGGTAGGCTATACTTTGATAGCAACCTGTGTTCAATGATTTTCTTTTATATTGTGAAAAAGTTTTACACCTACCCTTGACTTCTTCTCATTTTCCTTCTTGACATTCTCTTTTGCACCAACATTCTTGTCCTTCCCGAAATGACAAGTTAGTTGCTTTGAATAAATAATGTGGTAGGGTATGCCATCATACTGTACAACCTCTTTCACACTGTCACTTCTTTCAGCAAATCGTATTCTGGAATCGGTGGTACTATGTACAGTGGGCTTGTCTGTCACAAGTTCATCAATGGTGGGGTTTTCATCTGCAGTGTGGTTTTCATCGGTAGTGCCATTTTCATACTTGTCCGCAACTGTCACATTTTCATCTGTGCTACACTTTTCATTGTTGTCTGTAGCAACATCATCTGTCGTGGATAATTCAGTTTAATAATTACTAGCTTTTTATCCTGAAGTTATTGTAACCCAGAACTTCCCTGCGCATCAGACTCACATCCTTTCCTATCATATAGGAATATTGTTGGTTGATCTAACTTCAGCTAAACTGTATGAAATCCCTTTAATTTTATATTTTCTTTTTAATTATGTAGAATTGCTTATCTATCTCTTTAATTGTATCGAATAGCCTATCACTTACCTTCTTTCTTTTTCTTTTTGGTCTTGTTATGTCCAAATACATAGGAAGATCTTGTGCTGTCCTCAAAAACACGAATCACCTTCTTTGCCTCCTCTTCGGTTGAAGTGTACCCTCGGTATGCATCTGTCTTCACCCAAAGTGGTTCCAGAAGGGGTTCAAGGCGTTGCCACTCCTCCTTGTCAAATGTATGTGCTCTTTCTTGTTCAGCACAATGACTCTGCATCTCGTTTTCCTCTCTTCCATTTTCATCTTCCTCAGAGGAAGCAATATGGTAGGGGCTGTGTGTAGGTGCAATTCCTTCTTCCTCATCGCAAACAGTGTTTTCCTCACAACTACTGTCCTGCACTGGAGCACTGTCTTGTAGTGTTCCATCACAGGTGTTCCTTGGACAAGGTACAGTTTCTGATTCTGTTTGGGGTTTTGCATCTCCTGTATCCTTACTGACTTCAGACAATGTTGAAGCTTGTTTGCTTGCTCTCTTAGCATTGTCTGTACCTTTCTCCCGCTGTTGTTCATTTTTGGGACTTGAGTCTGTCTTGAACAACTTTTTATCACCTCTCGACTCTCTAGGTGTTTCGGACATCCTTCCTTTCACTGTACATTGGACCCTTCACTGTAATATAGAAGGAAACAACAGAGAATCCATTAGGACTCCCCTAAAACCCGAGATATATCTTTAAAAAGAATTATATCATGACAGGTTGCTGTATAAGGGCAGGGGGTAACAGGAACTTGACATTATTTATATTAAATCACAGGGGTGCTTAAATGTGCCATTACAGTAAATGTTGATCTCGCTATCATTTACCTAACTTCAAGATTTCTAATCTGGCGAATTCATTATCGTTCTGCCTAATCAATGTTGGTAGAAACAGGACTATACATGGGTAAAAATCAACATGTGCGACACAAGATTTTTAAAATTCGACACGTGCGACACGGGAGTTTTAAAATTTGACGGCACAAACATTTAAAATAGTTTGTATTAGAGAAAAATCAACACGGCGACACAGCCCCTCAGCAAAAAATCAAGACGGCGACAGTAAAAAATCGAAGTACCCATGCATAGTGTGCCTCTACATGGGTAAAATTCGACACGTGCGACACGGGGGTTTTAAAATCCGACACGCGCGACACGGGGGGTTTAAAAAACGACGGACACAGAAAATGCTGAGATGAAAATCGACAGACACAGAAAATGTTGGGATAAAAATCGACGGACACAATGCCTGGGCCAAGGGCCAGGGCTTTGGGAGATGGAGGGGGGCTGGGGAGGGGGGAGGTGTGACCGCCAACGATGCTACCAAGCTCGCCTACGGGCTGGAGGGAGGTGTGACCGCCAAAGGGGCTGGGGGGGGGGGGCAAGGTGTGACCGCCAAGGGGATATATAAATTTGTACATGTATATGAGAATGCCTTCTCTGACTAAGGGATGGGGTACAAACACATGTATAATTGGGGTGAAGAGGTGTCCCCACTCACCCAGGTTCGGTCCGTATATAGGCCTATGCATATAGGCCCTGTGAGCCTGCTGCCCAGCCTTTAGCTGCAGAGGGGTAAAAAGGCGACCTGGGCTGATTTTACCACATGGGGGGGGGGGGGGGGGTAAAACAATGTAGGATATTCCTCAAAGTCGAGGTGTGAATTATGAATATACATTAAAATGATTTCCTTAAAAGCTAGCGCTTCCATGCTTTTTGTTTTAAATTATATCATTTTTTTGCCTCTGGCGGCTGAGAATTTTTTGCACTTTAATAGGGGGTTAAAGGGCGCCCCCTAACACTTTTCTTTGCCTCTGGCCACTCAAAAATATAAGTTAATAATATCAAAATTAGCCTATGGACGTGCCTTATTATTTTCTGAGGAACTTAATTTTTTTATGCCCTTTTTCTGCTCGAAAGTCAGGATAATATTATTATGTGAGTTTGAAAAAAAAAAATTAAATAAATTTGCCTCAAAAATTAAGAAAATTAAAATCTGCTCAACTAGATTTAAAAGTTGAAATCATCTAAAAAAAACACTAAAAAAAACTGCTGTCTCCTAAAATATGACGCGGTGACCTGCTGTGTCTCCTAAAAAGTGACGCGGTGACGCGCTCTGTTTTTCCTAAAAAGTGACGCAGTGACGCACTCAAAATATTGGGTACCCATGTAGAGGCACATAGTCTCAGAAACTCTCCAGGTTGGCTAACCCATAAAATATACTGCCTGTACCGCATGCCCATCACACCCAGAGTCTATAAGAGATCCAACACGCCCCATACTGTGTATATACTACCTGTACCACACACCCACCTCACCCAGATTTTGACTGATAATAATGTTTTAAAAGGTTATTTTACGTTATACAATTGTAACGGAAAACACTACTATAAGTAGAGGCAATTCATTTTGGGAAAATGGTACTTCTTTTGGGATTAGAACCTGTGACGGTAGGGCTCAAAAGGGACCTCCCAGTGGGCACGAAATTGAGTTCAGTGTTGAATCAACCATGGATCAACATTGAATCAACATTGACAACCAGTTATTGATGTTGATTCAATGTTCTGTGCCGGCTGGGCTTTAGCAACCATGTAAAAGCTCATAAAATGTGGACGTAACGTATGTCTTTACCATTGCTACCAATGCACGTAAAATTGCCCATGTCTGCGTTTATTGAGCTACGTTGGGTTTGCTAAAGGTCCTTATTGACCAGCGCCTAGACCACAAAACCATGGCATCATTACTTAGTTAATGGCACTTATAACACTTACTGAAGGATAAGCTTCAAAAGATACTAAGACAAAGTAGGGGGTCATTTGCAAAATTACATTTTACATAATAAAAACATAAATGATGAAAAACAACTCCTTATAGTAGGGATTCGAACCTGTAAGCTGCTCATACCAGAACATATCAGAACGTTCTGTAGATCGGATTTCTCGACAGGAATGTATACGTGGTGGCACTGGTGGGGTGGCTACATAAAGAGAGGAAATAGAATCAAAAGGGAGTGCAGGCTTGCCTCCAGAATGACTCGCTTTGCTGACTCTCTTTTTGACTCTCTTGATGAAAGGAGTTGGTACCTGCCCAGGTTACAAGAAACGTTACAATAACTTTTTCTGAAGGTTTGTAAAACGTTTAGGAAGGACGGAAATATGACGTTATCTGACATTAAAATGTTGACTCAAAGTAGCGTTATATTAATTATGTATAAACGTTTACATGACTTGTGTAACGTTATCACAATGCTATTTTACGTTATTTTGCGGTTGCAGGCTTGACTTCATATCACAACGCATTATGTTGAAAAAATGACCGTGCGAGGTACATCACCAAAGGTTGGTTGGAAAACATAGAAAATGTACTAATGTCACCAGTATAAACATTATATTACAGGACATCATCATGCAAATGTCCGTCACCGTGCGTAGGTCCGTCACCATGCATACACTGAAAACCCAGTCCAATGCCAAGTTCGTCACTGCAGATGTCTTTGGGGTCGTCATGCCATTTAGATGAGTAAAGATCGTCACATTGATCATCATAGTTCTCCCACTAGAGGGCTCTACTAAGCAATGGTGTTGATTGTGCTTTCACATCAAGCCGTGTATTCATGAGAATCTCCCTTGGTATCATCTGTAGGCATTGCAAGGCTCATGAGGAAAATGTAGACTATTGTATAGAATTATATTTGAGTATTTTTAAGCATAACATCAAAAAGACTTGACACTTAATAGCAGAACACATGTATGTACTGCATAGACACCTCTTATGTATGTTATGCCATTTATGGGGCTCTTGATGGTGGGGGGGGGTCCCCATGTCGCATGTCGATTTTAAGAAATGCCCATGTCTCATGTCACTAAGGAAAAACCCATGTCGCTAGTGTCACTAAGAGATGATTTATCCCCGGGATTTATCACTGAATATCCATCATTAATATAGGCATGCCCATTGAATTACGATCTACCACTGGGGCTGTGGCGTCACTTGTGTAAGGAAAGATTTTGGAAAACTGTTAAGGTCTAGAGTTTTTTTTGCCCCCCCCCCCATCTCATGAGGTGTCGAAGTTGTTTACACATTTGGGAAAATTTATAAATTCTTGAAATAAAATAGTGCATTCTGGTGAGTTGTGAGAGCAACATGACATTCTGCAAGCCATGATACTATTCACATCCATGTCACTAAGGCCAATGTCCCATGTCGGAGTTAATAAATGCCCCATGTCCCATGTCACTAGTATGGCCATGTCCCATGTCCATTTTAAGAAATGGCCATGTCGCCATATTTATATAAGTCTGAGGATTGACTTCAATTGGTACATAAACAAAGGTGCCTATAGGTCTACTTCTGAGGACTCCTAATTCCCAAATCCCAGCCGTGTGATGTAGGAGCAGTGGAAACTATCATCTTCCCTATGTCTGCGAAAAGGGTCCTTAGTGCAGGGTGCGCATACCAGCTGTCGGGCAGACTCACGTTGATTATAATGTTATCGAAGATGGACTATATCGCGCTGGGCTCCTATCTCTTTTAATTTCTAACATTTAGAGAACTGTTATAGTATTCTTTTATTATCTCTAAATTGCTAATATTGAATAAGCTCATAGTTTTATCAGAAAAAGCTTTCCTGTCTGCTAATCATCACATCCTACCGTAAAAAACCTCGCGTATAAGCCTAACTCGCGTATAAGCCGCACCCCGAGTTTGAGACGATCCTACAGGCGGCACAAGGGGTCTGATTATGGCGACTTTAGTACTGTGTACTATAGTAGCAAAAACTCTTGTATATAAGCCACACCCTGACTCTGGGCCGACACTATAAGCCGCACCAGCGATCTGACTCGCCTACTGGCCGCGGCTTATACGTGAGGTTTTACAGTATGTCTAAAATATCGCAATGGTATATATATCATAGCTAAAAGGAAATCATGATGTAATCAAATGTCATTGCTGCGTTTTAATATGAAGAGTGTCGTTCCAAGACGCAACAAATCTATTTCAGAATTGAAGCATGTAGTGATTTCTATAAGGCCCATAGCAAATATTATGCCTTGGGTACAATTTCAACACCAAAAAGTACCTTAAATTAAGGCTTAATACATGATAATTTGGATTTTGAGGAAAATTTGTTTCAAAATTGCATTTACCTGTCCCTGCTCCATTCATTTGTCATAATTTAGTGTCATTTTTTCGAAATGACACTTATTTCATTTTGGAACCAAGCTCTTCATATATCTCTGTCAAAAATAATCAGGTCTATTCCAATTGCATAAATGAATGTCTATCAACATGTATATTTCATTTGCTGTTACAACAATTAGCGGACAAGTTGGGGTAGTAGTGAGGAACTATTGATAATAATTTTCCATTATGATGTATCAATGATGCATGTTTACAAGAATATTACATGAGCATATGGATTTGTTTTATTTAAAATAAAATTTGAATATCACTACCTGTGTGTTTGTTCTTTATTTGAGGGTAAATAATCTGATCATGTCGTATATCACGATGTAATATAAAAAAAGCCTATGATTAAATAAGATTGAATAAAACATGCTACAGTATCACTTTGGAGGGTATCATGATGAAATAAAAGGGTTACATATATGGGTGAAAAAATGAATCGCATATGAAGTCTGTGCTTTTGTTGTTGGAATAGCTATTCCTGTGAGACCCAGTCATATTTTTGTCATATTAGGTGGAAATCCTGTCATATCACTTGAAAATCCCGTCATATCACGTGAACATCCTGTCATATCTCGTGATTTCAAGAATCCCGTGATATAACAGGAACATTTGCTCACAGAATCCCATGAAATCACGTGAATATAACACGGGTTAATCCCGGGACTGACTCCAGTTCAACCCGTGTTATGCAGGGGGAATTCACGGGAATTTGTTTCCAGGGTAGCAGTATTAATAGAGGGGTTTAAATTCAGGTTGACATGAGAATTGGGTTTGTAAAAAATGTTTCCAAATAACTGATTTGCAAGCGATATGTAATTTCCTCTTGTAAAGTAACATAATAACAGGCCATTTCTGTTCCAAATTACTTATTGTGGGTGCTCGGTATAATAGCATTTGACACTATAAATGCCCTTCTGTTAAAACATTAATACTGTTAAAACCAGGGAGTACACTACCTGTACCCCCCTCACCTCACCTCACCCAGAGTCTATAATGGATCCAACACGTGTCCCACCCTGTTTATACACTACCTGTACCCCCCTCACCTCACCCAGAGTCTATAAGGGATCCAACACGTGTCTCACCCTGTCTATACACTACCTGTACCCCCCTCACCTCACCCAGAGTCTATAATGGATCCAATACGTGTCCCACCCTGTCTGTACACTACCTGTACCCCCCTCACCTCACCCAGAGTCTATAATGGATCCAATACGTGTCCCACCCTGTCTGTACACTACCTGTACCCCCCTCACCTCACCCAGAGTCTATAATGGATCCAATACGTGTCCCACCCTGTCTGTACACTACCTGTACCCCCCCCCCTCACCCAGAGTCTATAAGGGATCCAACACGTGTCTCACCCTGTCTATACACTACCTGTACCCCCCTCACCTCACCCAGAGTCTATAAGGGATCCAACACGTGTCCCACCCTGTCTATACACTACCTGTACCCCCCTCACCTCAGCCAGAGTCTATAAGGGGG
>CANHQG010000422.1:0-28018 GCA_947462335.1 Harmothoe impar
ATAACGACCCTCATGAACACCAAACTAGACCTAGATGTGCAAGAGAGGTCAGGCATGAAGTACATGCACTTTGGCCTAGAAAACGAGCTGATAAGACACTTCAAAAGATACCCACAAGAAGTGCAAGACCAAACAACTGCACTGGAGATTAGTCTAAACGTTGATGGCCTGCCATTATTTCACAGCAGTAACGGAACGTTGTGGCCAGTTCTCTGCGGCATCATGAATTTAAAGCCGGTAGTGGTATTTCCTGTCACCGTTACATACAATGCGTCCCATCTTACCCACGTGAACAGAGATACATTATTAGCTAAAACCAAACCAACAAATCTTGATTTCTTAAACGACTGTATAGCAGACCTGAACTACTGTTTGGAGTATGGTCTCCAAATTTCCGATAGCAAGAATGTGGACGTTCGGTTACGTTGTGTAGTCTGCGATTCCCCAGCCAGATCTATGGTTAAGGCCACCAAACTAGTAACTGGCTATTACGGATGTGACCAGTGCACGCAGCAAGGTGAGTGGAAAGGGAAAATGACCTATCCTAATATACAAAGTATGCTCAGAACTGATGAGGTGTTCCGACACCCCGGTTATAAGGTGCATCAAAAGGGGACCACACCTTTCATAAAATGTCCCATTAACCTCATTACCCAGTTCCCGGTAGATTACATGCATTCAGTGCTACTTGGCGTCATGCGGAGGCTGATCACCGCTTGGAAGGAGGGTGATCGTTCAGTTAAAATCAGCCCCAGTCAGATAGCTGAAATCAGTAGTAAATATGTCAGCCTCAAGGCCTATGTGCCTGCATGCTTCACTAGGAAGCCACGTAGCCTGGAAGAAGCCGGGTCTTGGAAGGCAACTGAGCTCAGACTTTTCCTCCTGTACACCGGGAAGCTAGCTCTGAAAGGTGTACTGAGGAGGGAACTATATGAACACTTCCTGGTGCTGAACGTTGCCTTGTGTAACTTGCTAACTGAACCCCAGACAGAGGAAATGTACACTTGGACCCAAAGCCTGTTAGAGTACTTTGTTGAGGAGGGCCGTGTGCTGTACGGTGACCAGTTCCTCGTGTACAATGTTCACAGCCTGTTGCATCTGACCGATGTAGCGCGAAGATACGGGTCTTTGAACAATGCCTCTGCTTTTCCTTTTGAGAATTTTCTGGGCATCATGAAGGGCTGGGTAAGCTCTGGCAAGAACGTGGTGAAGCAAGTGGAGAGGAAGTATAAAGAGTATGCGTCTGTGCCCATTTGTCCTAGCCCTGCACCCAAGTTGTCCTTCAAGCCACCTAATAACAGTTACCTACTGGAGAATGGTGCTTTCTGCGAGTTGAAGAGTAACACACGGGAGGGGCCGCTTTGCCGGGTATACGACAAGGCAAGTTATCGTCCTCTGTTTACAGCCCCTTGTACCTCATCACTGATCCAGACCATCCAGGTGAAACGAGATGAGTACAAAATGAAGGTTGTACACAAGAGCGAGCTGAAGAAGCAAGCGATCATGGTGGATAACAAAAAGGACACCACTATAACATTTATGGCTGTTCTGCACCGTGATGACGAGCAGGAACTTGTCCGTACGTGATCCGTTGCATATTTGAGGAATGTATAATAGCTTAATCATGTGTCCGGTTGACATTTATTCTGTATCATCTCCTTGCACTATCTAGTGAATATTTAACGGGTGCATTGCCCGGGGTCCTGTACAGAGACGAAATTTAATATGAGCCTGCTATGCTCATACGTATGTAGTGAACATCAAACGGGTTTATGTCACTCTTATTACCGGTACTACGCTTATACGTACGTATGGAACATAAAACGGGTGCATTATTGCCCGGGGTCCTGTACAGGGACGAAATTTTACTATGCATATAAATATCAATTAACATGTTACCAGGTCTTCCTATTGTTGTTAAAGACCACCGAAGTGCAGATTTCGAGACAGTGAGTCTACTTAGCACAAATAATGAATAGTTAAAGACTCAAAAGAAATAAAGTTGAAAGTATGTTAAAGAAGTGGTTGTTCCACTATATGTATCAACATTCCACTTCATTGGTCTGAGAAAGCAATGTTATAGTGCTTATATCATCGACAATAATTAATTAAAGGCCGTGAAATATGGGCAAGGGTGGGAGTCCGAGTCCGAGTTAAATACTGCCTTCATTGGTCAATGGGGGTGCCAACATAAAATAAGTAGAGTTTGCCGGGGGGGGGGGGGCGGTGATGGGCTAATAAGTAGCTGTAATGTTATAAGTAGCTATTAATTACAGATAACTATTAATGCAACTCAACCTCTGACTACCATGTCATCCTATCACCTTCCTGCCATGCTGTCTTCCTGTAATACTTCAAAATGGGACATCTCTTCTTTGAATCCATGCCAAAAGAAATAGAAGAACCGCAGTTAAGAGGGGAAATAAGAAAGAAAACGCTAATCAATCTGACTCATAAGCGTGCTACCAATGTGCTACCAATGTCAGCGCTTTGATTCACCAACGAAGGCAACATAACTGACGTACGTGCTCAGCTTGCAAAATGGTGCACATTCAAGAATGCAGGGACTTCCATGATTAACAATGGTCCTCAAATTAACTCCCGGTGCAAGTGAAGTGACCACCAAAACGAGACCCGTGTGTAGAAAACAGCAGACATTGCTCCACTTCCTCTGACAGTGAAACATGCGTACGTGCAAGTGCCATAGCTTTTGTTGCAGTTCCTGTTTTTTATTTTATTTCAACGTTCCCACATGTCAAGATAAAGTGCCGCAATGTTGTCACCTCAGCCTGCAGAATTCAAATAAGATTTGTTCTATATAATAATACTATAATTTCATATGTTGTTGCAGATGTATACGGTATTTACGTTTACGAATCCAGAGTACGGCTTAGGGACGGCCTTGTCGTCCTGGATAATAAAAAGTCCCAATGTAAGTATAACATCAAATTACACTTGAGTGCTTATATGTTAGTTATCATAAATGTGGGGGAACCGTTGCACGATGTTGACGTTGATGAAAGACGTTGACGATGTTGTTCAAACAAATATTTCCAAAAGTTGACACAGTATTCATTTAAGATTTTGGCCCAACATTGCACAAGATTGTACCCACAGGACATCTTTTTACAGAGATAGGCATTTAGTTCCCCATTTCACCTTAATATGAGCTGTAAAGGCTAAAGTTGTCAAGGTTGGTGCAATGTTGGCAGTACAACGTTGGCACCACCACCGGTTAAGTGTACATTAACATCTGTCCTTTTACAGGGAAAACTCCGCGTGCAATGGCCAGGGGACGAAGTGGCCACCCACACTGCTAAAACGCAGACTCCGCCGGATGCAAGTTGGAGGAGTTACCCCGTGCAGCGGATATTCATGGAGGGAGGTAAGTGTCCACCGCATACTTACTAGAGAATGTTAATCATCCTACACAAGGTGACCGGAGACATTTTAATATATGATAACATTGTAAATACACTTGATATGATGCTGAGAGGTAACCGACTGGGGGGTGCATAGACAAAGCCCACAACATATCCAATTTCTAGACTTGATGACGGACATAGACGAAGGTGCACGAGTAGAGTTCCTCACTACGAGTGCCCCTTTGTGTTTATTTCATGTCATTTTCAATGATAAACGATAAAATGCCACTTAATTACTCTGAAAAACTAATTTATAGTGGGTAAATCAACCATTTTGACCATTTGACAGGCCGTGAAATACGGATCAGGGTTATTTCAGGGGGGCGTGAAATACGGCCTTCCTAGGTTAAGGCAATGGGAGTGCCGTATTCAACATGAAATAAATTGGAGTACTTTTTTTCGCAACAAAGATGCTTCTATTTCAGTCAAAGACTTCAAACAGGCCAAGCAGTTCGAGCGTGCCGCCCAAGTAATTTCTGAAAGCGAGGGCCCCAGGAAAGGCAGAGGTAATCGATTATTATAAATGCCGATGCTACTTGATTAAATTTTACTGTATAGTGCACAGTAAAATCCCGCCTAAAAGACGAACTTATTTTGACAAAGATTGCATCAAGGAGCGAATAAACCATTTCAACTTTTTATTTCTACAATACTGATTGTCATATGAAAGTCTTCAAACAGGGCATTTCTTGACTTAGGGACTTGGTCAAAGTACTTCCGATTTTTACGGCAAAACCACTTACTATAATTAATTTTTTTGCAGGCAAGCCGGCACGGTACAGGACTACCGGTACGTACATTACATGTACCTTATACAAAGCAATGAAAGACATTACTGCACGCCTAATTAGGCTTGTATGCAAATATTAACGTTGTATTACAGTTGGGGGTTTACTTACGGCGAGGGATGAATGATTTGCAGTAATCAACTGTAAGACTTGTGAAACTTAGTAAAACGGTAATAAATGTGGTTAAATATGACCCAATTCCGACTAAAGTTGAACACCATTTCATTGTTTTAGACTCAGATAGTGCGCCAAGTGCAAAGAAGATGAAGACCGCTAAGCAGAGCAACAAACTGGGGATCAAAAGAAGTGTCTCCCGAAGGATCCCTCCTCCCCCGCCAGCAGCAGCAGCTGAGGTAAGTGGAAAACATGACACAATTACTGGTCCCCGCACGAGTGATATCTACGTGTTTACACATGGGTTTGGAGTGTAAACACGGTTCTATCATTGTTTAATCACATAATTAATAACATATATTAACTATTTGATTGCACACAGTTTGTACCCACCTACACAGGAGAATCACATGGTGATATGTCCAAAAGACCTTATAACTGCCTTAATGACCGTAATGAGATCAGCTGATCAGCATGGTGTTGGTCCTCTGACCAACCAATGCAAAATATATCACTTTGAAAAATAAAAAAACATCTGTTTTTTGGCAATTCAGTTCGTTCCGCGCCGTCAAACCGGCAGAACTTCGTCGAAGAAGGTAAGAAAGCAATGCAGTAGCATATTATTAAAATACAAACAAAGAAATACCTGAAATCTTTGTATACCATTCCATGCCTCCATCTTGTTACCGTGCCTTAAATTTTCTCACCTAAGGTAATCTTATGGCAGACCCACCTATGCTATTTACGGGTTTAAACCTAAACAACATGTCCATTTGAAGACTAAGTGTATCAGAAAAATTTATAGCCAAACAGCAGAAATACCATGTGACACAACCAAATTATGTAGCTCTCCTACCAGGAGGAACTGAGCCATGATGACTCGGACTACAACCCGGAAAAGTACCCTGATGAGGAGGAAGATGAAGAGGAAGAGGAGCCTGTGAGACACAAGACAAAGGTAAAGGCGACTGTACTTCTGCCTGCAAACTGAAGCCAGTAACATTTGGTAAATTGCTAACTGTTAAAATGGGGTCATGCTGGAATGCAGTATAAAGTTATTGAAATTTGCAAATAGATATGCATATACTTGGAAAATGTCCTGCCACATTGATGCTTACATTGTTATAATAATGTAGGTACTCGGAAAAGGCCGAACAAGAACACGGCATCAGACGGTGAGTATTATCAACGTCATGCATAAATGATAATCTATAGCACTTATGTACCTTGTGTAACAGCAAATTCTATAGAAGGAAGTCGGTACTTTAAAACTATAAAAAAAGCACTCCGTTACACAAAGCCACTATATAATAATAACAAATGACCTTGGCTTTTATCATAACAGGTTACATCCAGTACAGAAGACGGCAGCAGTGCCGATGAGGACGAGGTGAGTCAACTAGCTCAACCGAATTTGTGTGGAAAGCACACCGGCTAATCTGTCTGAATCCCTGCTTTCTCCTTTCATTGTCAGTGAAATACCCTTGATCCTTAATCATAATCTACGTGTTTACACATGGGTTTGGAGTGTTGGTCCCCTGACCAACCCATTTATAGGCCAAGATGGCGAAGGGATCCAACATGACAAAGACATGTGTAAACATGGTTCTATCGTTGTTTAATTAATTAATTAACAACATATATACAGGGGAATCACATGGTACCATTAAACTGTCATCTGACCAACACCATGAACGTTGGTCCACTGTTTTCAATGGGACGTGCATAGCCAACCATGGTAGAACTAGTAATTAACTATACTAGCATCATCTACTTCATATAAACTAACATTTTTAAATTTGTACTCATTCCGTCTAATTGACATTCAGATTACATCACTATATGGTGATAAACAAGACAAGGATGTGGCATCGGTAGGAGACAAGGAAGGAATGGAGGAAGGAGGGAATGAAGGAAGGGAGGAAGGAGGCCATGAAGGAACGGAGGAAGGAGACAATGAAGGAATGGAGGAAGGAGGCAATGAAGGAAGGGAAGAAGGAGGCCATGAAGGAACGGATGAAGGAGACAATGAAGGAACGGAGGAAGTTGACGGCAGAGATGAAGGAGGTAAGTGTGTCAATGTCAACATCACCATAACTTTGGTACCATAAGAATAAATGGCGCCATTGAATACGGCCTTCCACTCCTTAAGCATGGGACATCTTGTATTTCCAAGAAAAAAATAGACAAGGGTTCATGAGTTGAGATTCTCACTGAGGGTTATTTCACGAAGCTAATAAGAGTGCTTCTTTGTGCTTGTTTCATGCAGTGCTTGTATTAGCTTGTTTATAGTGGGTACCAGGAATGAAATGGAAGATATATGCTCCAGCCCCCACGAGTGAAATACATCAGATATGTTGGCATTTGTGTTTATTTTTTATTTGAAGCCATTTTATGAAGAAAAAATCATCTTTTCCTAGGCCATTGAATACAGCCACATTGTATTCAATGGGGGCATTGAATACGGCCCTTCAATGCTAAAGCATAGGAGATCTTGTATTTCCAAAAAATAAATGTATGTTCCTCACGTGTAATTGCTTTTATAATACAGACGGCGACATGAAATCCATGTTGAAGAAGATTCTGGCTCAGCAGGATTTGATCCTTCAACTGCTGAAGACGAGGAAAACCCGAAAAATGGCCGACTGCCTGGCAGAGATCTTGGTGGATCCCCTCACCACAGACAATGAGCTCAAGGCTTTCGACAAGGATTTGGAGGACGTGAGCTACCGTGAGAGTGTGGTAAGATCTCATTTACTTTAGCATAAATTGGTCGTGGAAGACCTTAAATAATGGGTCATGGTAACATGTTGAAATTACCGTAAAAGGGCCTTTATGACGTTCATGCCATCACATCATAGCATGGTCCTCTGACCAACACCATGAACGTTGGTCCATTGTTTTCAATGGAACATGCACAGCCAACCATGATAAAACTTTTCATTAATGGAATACATGCCTAGTTGCCGGAGGAATTTCAAGTTGTAGGAAATTTAATTACATTCTTAATTGTAGTTAAAAAAAACAAGAAAAACAACAAACATAACTGGCTTCATTTGACTGTAAATTACTCTGTATGCAAATGCAGGAGAAACTTCTGAAGGCGCTGGGCGGTAACAACCTGTCAGAGGCGGTCAGCATTGTGCTAAACAAGGTGGGCACCGCAGCCCTTTGGAGCAAGTATTCCCTGAAGGGCCAGGGTCAGAAGACTGGTCTCCAGCAAAGTCTCCCTAGAGTCTGCCACCTACTCCAAAGTAAGTGGTACACTACTTCCATTCAAATATGATCAAACTACTACATATAGATAGCCCAATTACCTAGAGACGGCCCACTAAACATTGAAGTCTTTATGTTTACAAATAATGCAATTTCGTTAATAAATATATCCATTGATAGTAATAACTCAACATGGCCATCTACTAGTTTGCTTCATAGGTGTCCCGCATTGGTTACGGCCCTTTATATAGTACATCTTCAAAACAATTAAATTAAAAAAATTCCCTTTTACTCTACCAGGCACACTATGGCAAAAATTTGGCGGCAAGGTTCAATTTAAGGACATTTGCACCGCCATCACCGACCGCCTGAAAGCTGCCCCAAGTCGGAAGGGTGGGAGCAGGTACCGGTACAAGAAGCAGTAAAGGAACATTAATTGACGATCACGGCGAATAACAAATAACGCCCCACCTATTAAGTATTCTTCAAATTTAAAAATGGTTATACATGGAAACAATTATGACTATTAATTTTTAAAATATCCACATGAAATTATTAAATCACTAAGAACCGCTCAACAGAGCTAGGACTATCATATTCAACTTTAAATGTCAGGTCATACACTATATAACATTACGTTTCTAGCATGTAAGTTCTGATATTTAAATTAAGGCACAAAAATTATCTACCAGACTGTGATTATAAGTGTGCACTGTAATGCATTTCGATGTAATTGGAACATCAACTTGTCATACTGTCCATGTTAACATAAAACCAGCGTCTCCCGGGTCATTTGCCTGTGCGCCCATCAACACTGTGACTGTAACCGTTGCTAGGGGTGTATAATGTTAGGGGTGTAAGGTTAGGGTGTAAGGGTCAGGTCACCTTTCTGCCCAGACCTAGCTTTAGATGGAAGAACTAGTAACACAGAGAAGAGTGTTCAATGTCCATGATCCTTCCATATACCCACTGCCCATTGGTCATTGACTCGGTGTATAACATCTTGTTTACCGTTTACATGGAAGAATTAGTAACACAGAGTAAATAATATATATATCATATCCCTGTCAGTTGTTCTTGTATTACCAGGAATGAAATGGAAGAACACGGATAATTAATTCGTTCTTGTAGTAATTAATATATCATATCCCTGTTAATTGTTAATGTTTATAGTGGGTATAAATCACTGACATATGTCATATCAATAGTAATACGTTTATGTACCATATACCGCGTAAATAATATATATCATATCCCTGTCAGTTGTTCTTGTATTACCAGGAATGAAATGGAAGAACACGGATAATTAATTGTAGTAATTAATATATCATATCCCTGTTACTTGTTAATGTTTATAGTGGGTATAAATCAATGAAATTCCCAACTGGTGAACATGGTAAATTAATAGTAACATGTTCATGTAGCATATACCGAGTATTTAATATATATCACTGTTAGCTGCACATGGACCTTATTTATAGGGAGAATGATGAAATGTAAACCCTGTGTTGAGTGCACCGTTAAATAACCTAATGCTATATCAAATACCATGCATACTCCTCACTCGGTACAAGGCTAAAATGATAAATTTGAATTAATAAAAGAAAATTTGAAAAATATGACACTATAAGTTACCACTGTGTTTCTGTGTTCTTGTATCCACATAACGCTATATAGGATATATTAAAAATAAAAAGTAATGCAACTAATAATGAAATAAAAACTAAGATGTAACTTGATAAAAACGTTTTTTTCACATTTTCTTCAAAACGTTATAAAAGCGTTTTTAACACGGTAAAAAAACGTTTCTAAAAAACGTTATTCTTACGTTTTCCACATATGCACGAAAAAACGTTACAAAAACGTTTTTTTAAAAACGTTTTTGTAACCAAATCGAAACCTTAAAAAAACGTTAAAAAAACGTTTTTTTATTTGCAGGGATATCTTGAATGGCATCACCTAGAGTCATTAGAATTATTAAGTACCAAATGATTATAACATGCGGGTAGAGTGTGTCCAACTTTTAAATTCTTTAAAGAATGGTAAAATATGATTTTGTCTCGGTTTGAATCTGCCGCCATGTTTACACTTTTAATTTTTACTGATATATGCGGCATTGTCTCTTTGAGTGAGGCACGGCGAATCGATGATCTGGAGAAAGATAGTGGTATGCAAAAGTTCTTTTTACAGTCCTCAGAAATAAGTGCTAACCACCATTTTACCATGGAACGGTAGAAAAGAGTCTTATCTATCGATTACATATCACTTTAAATCGCAAATATACAATACAGAGTCAGGAAAAGTACAGCTGGATGGATACGCGTTACCCAACTAGTGGAAATGGTGCGCCCAGTGACCCTCCAGCAGGCTGTAGGCCGACCAGCTGACGAGGGGAACTTAGCCTGGGCAGTGCTTGTCCAACTTTACGTCCCTATATTTTCTATATACGGCTTTCTTTTCTAATCCTAGCCCCCCAGACTTGTGAACTATACTTGCCTTACTACGATTTAGTATAATAATGCAATGAAATATTATAATTACGGAAGATATCTTACAATTTCGAGCCTTCCGCGCGTTGGATCACTCGCCATGCTTTCGCCACACCGCTGGTTCTCACACGGGAACAAGTTACGGACGGTGTCTCGCGCCAAATTCCCCCTTGAACATTGTGCTGGTTCCTCAGATTGTGACGTTGTGGGCTGAAGACAAGCGAGAGTGCTCATGTGATTCGTCACAAAATCCAACAACAAAACAAACTTTTCTTTCTGTATTCAAGAGACTACATTGGTACAACAAGGGAGTAGCAGGTACGTGCCATATACATAGGTTCATATCCGTGTTTGAGATCACATGAATAGATCAGGATCCTTGGGGAGGGCTCCTAGCTAAGGCTAAATAGAGAACAGTGTCTGTCACTGGTAGTAGTCACTGGCAGTGGCACTGCCTATTATTAAAAACGAAAGTCAATAGGGTACTGTGTTGTTTCCGTGACAAAGTAGATCTACTGGTCTTTTCCTGTGCGTCACTGGGCAGCCTGTATATTATACGACCAGAGGCCTTGGCGAGTCGCATCGCTACCCCCCTCCCCTCTCCACTGCCAGTCCACTACTTGGGGTGCAGAGGGGTGCCCCCCCCCCCTCCTCAGGTCGGAATTAAAGTCCCCGAAATTAGGACCTGCAAGGTCGTTTTTTAGACCCTTTGTCCTATAATCAATTTTGTGCAAAAGTCGCTAGGTCGCTTAAATTATTGGCCCAGGTCGAAAAGTCGCGTGGAAAATGGCCCAGGTCGCCAGGTCGCCGAAAACCCCTCTGCAGTCACACTACTCCTCACTGAGCCCCTCCCCTACCCTGCCCTGGGAGCGGCATTGAGTGACCGGCTCTCCTGCATCCGCACGTCCAGGCTACCCCTCCCCCTCCCTCCCACTGACCTGTGTGACCTAGATGCTCCCTCTCGAGTCTATGGTCACCCTGCTCTACCCTGGTGTAGCTTCACAGTGTGTGGAGTAAGTGGCAGGGCCCCAGTGTAGCTACTGTGGTCGTACTTTATTTCGCTGGGTATATATTTTCGCTATATTCACGGAAATGAAAAATCCGCAAAATTTTTATATGCTACAGTATGGAATAAATACCCGCGAATTAGTCTTTTTTGCCTCATCAGCGAAAATTTAGACCCGTGAATATAAGTACTTTCACAGTACTCCCAGCTTGGTGGTCAGCATACCTCCCATGTGTCCCATACAGACTACACTGTAGGACCCATTGGAGACCTGCTTCACATGACCCATCTCAGTCCCCTCACTCTCACCCTGTAGTGGCTATGGGCAGTGGGCCCTATGGTGCAGCGTAATGGGTCATTCACCATACAGCCACCTGTGCAAGAGTGAGGTATAAAGGGAGAATCCAACATGGCGCCCTCCATGCAGGTTTTGGCCGGCCACAGAACAGCCGTGCGTTCATTGTAAGTGTCCCTAACAAAATAAACGACAATGCCCCTGTGACGAGTATAAAACCAAGTCATGGGAACTTTGCCCAAACTCAGAAACTGAGGGGTTTGTGCAGGTGAGTAGCCTAGGCCTAGTCTGTAATCCATATTTATAATATAATAAGTGCCTAAACTAAAGTGGGCACTAGTGTCACACCGCAGAACCCCACTTTCCCTTTTAATACCCCCAATTGTATATACATGTAGTATGATTACATAACATTAGGTAATATTATGCCATAGTTATGAATTATTGATACTCATAATTCATAACTTATTATTGTATATCATTTACTGATCATTTCAGGACGCAGATTTGATTAGAGGTAAATAGGTACGGAACACATGTTCCGGTATGTCTCCCAGGTACCTCAGATTAGCCAAGCCCAGTGAACCCCCATACATAATTAATTCATATATCACAAAGCATGCCACAGACGCCGCACTGATGGATAGACGGCTATAAGATAAAGCCCCCATTAATGTAATCCCTCAGGCTCAGGTAAACACACACGTCAAAGCACCGGCGTCAGGCAATGTTAACATAACAGTAATTAGCGTCTGCACCCCTGGTCCGGCCTGGAGGAAGCCTGTAAGGTCCCTACCAGGTGGTGCACACCACCACTGACCATCAATGACCAATAATGTAACGTGTTATATTAGTCTTAAGATGTTATCCAATCATGATCTATGTACCATATACCACACCTGTGACGTCATGACCCTCCTCCTGTGCGGTACCCTATGAAAGGAGTGGTACTGGAGGTGGAGGGCAACAGAGGACGGGCAGGTGGTCACTATTCATGCGCTATATTGAATCAATAGGCGTGTGATTTACATCACAGGAGACTCAGGGTGTCAAGCTACTTTATGTCTTTACCCAATCTCCAATCACAAAATGGATGACAATTATGACTTGACCGCACCCGCACTATTAAGTGTATATTCCAGGGCGATGCACCCAATTCAATCAATTTTCAAACGAGCCTGATAATCGAGCCTGATGATCGAGCCTGATGATCAACCATGATGGCCGTGAACCATGATGGCCGTGAACCATGATGGCCGTGAACCATGATGGCCGTGAACCATGATGGCCGTGAACCATGATGGCCGTGAACCATGATGGCCGTGAACCATGATGGCCATGAACCATGATGGCCATGAACCATGATGACCATGAATCATGATGACCATGAACCATGATGGTCATGAACCATGATGACCATGAACCATGATGACCATGAACCATGATGACCATGAACCACGATGACAATAAACCATGATGGTGACAGACCATGATGGTGGTGACTGACCATGATGATCATCCCAAGTGGTAACATGGGCAACACCCCCCCCCCCCCCCACCTCCCAAGAACATGTGGCATCCCAAGTGGCAACATGGGCAACATCTTCCTCATGATTATAGGCCATTTCCTGAATGGGTTGTCTAGTCTATAACACTTTCTTGTGCACTGAGCCTATAGCAAGACAAGCACACATTGGTATATATAACTTTTATTGAATTCAAAACATAGCACGGCGCAGGGTTGTCTAGAATGGTGCACACTGCTTCAGCATTGATTTCAATGGGAGGGCAGTATCTGTGCTTTGTTGATTCAAGAAAGTGCAAATATTTTGGCATGATTTTTTTGCAACAAAAAATGCAAAATTGTGTATGCACTTTATTGCATAACATAGATTAGGTCTGAAAGCAACAGTGCAGCCAAAATTTATATCATTGACATGGATAATTTATGATATATGATAGATTGAACTTGAAATTGGGAAAATCTCTTAACCAACGTTTTAGGTCGTCTACCTAGACTCAGGGGTGCACCCTGAGTCAATAAACCAGTATCACTCAATCTGGTATCCATCTCTTGAAGGCTCATCTAACACGGTACCGGTATTCCATGCCCACACTACCTATTAAAGGCTCATTATAGTTTACATGATGCCTCTTGTGAGTAGCAGCGTGCCTCCAACAGTATTGTGCCTCTACATGGGTAAAAATCGACACGGGCGACACGGCGACACGGCCCTTTTAGGCCATTTTTAAAAATCGACGGACACAGGAAAATTAGGAATAAAAATCGACCCACAGCCAGGGTTTTTTCTCTAAGTTCTTATTTACCTAAAAATCGACACGATGACACGGCCCCTTTGCTAAAAATCGACACGGTGACACGGTCAATATTTTGAGGACCCATGTAGAGGCACAGTATTGACACTGTGGATTTTTATGTGTATAGAATATGCAAGGGTCTTATGATGATGTCTATGTCCGTCGATTTTTAAAAGGGCCGTGTCGCCCGTGTCGATTTTTAAAAGGGCCTTGTCACCTTTTCGCCCGTGTCGAATTTCACCCATGTAGAGGCACAGCATCCCCTCACACACCGCCTCACCCATGCTGTTCCCCTCCCCACTCACCCTCTTTAAACTATACCAGGTAGCCTCATTCTCACTGTAACTCTCTATTTGCAGAAATCACCATGCCGCTCTTGTTTGCTGTGGTTGCCCGGGGCAACACGATCCTGGCTAAGTATGCGGGGTGCGCGGGTAACTTCATGGAGGTGGTGGAGCAGGTCCTGTCCAAGATCCCCCCCGAGAACAACAAGCTCACCTACACACACGGCAGGTAAGACTCCAGCTATACACTTCCGTAAAACTTCGCGTTATTAGCTGCAGCTTCTACGGGAATCAGATCGCTAGTGCGGCTTATAGGATCCGCATAGGGTCAGGGTGTGGCTTATACGCGGGTTAGGCTTGTACGCGAGGTCTTGAATAAGCGCCTGTCTTGTGTTAGCGGGGGGAGCGGGGGATGGGGATACCCAAGCCAAATTGAAGAGTGCATTATTTTTTGTTTCAATGAGATCTCGCGAACCTCGTTTATTAACAAATAATCACATTCGAAATGCGGTGTACATTTGTTAACTGGATGCAACAAAAAAATATCAATAGATGAGCGTTCACAGGCATGTTCAATGTTTGCTTATTATCAGGTTTTCAATGAACTAGCTCAAGTATCGGATATCACATGATGATGAGTATACAGTATGATGAGATAATGATGAAGCAATCTTATACCAATACGGTAGAAATAGAAGGGTAGGAGTATTGGTTAAAGGTAATTCTGGTGAGTGAATAAAGCACAATATGTTATATGGACTTGGGCTGGATTCTACCTGCCTGTTTATTAGATATATATTGACTCGACATAAGCCAATTGAGAAAAAAAAAAAAATAAAATAAACTAACCACAATATATATGACAAAATGAAAGCGAGCAGCGAGCTGTCCCACCTCTCCGGGCGGCGCTCTGGCATAAACAAAGGTGGTAACCAACGTACACAAGCAGCATAGCGACAGAACATATGGGGCGCCCCTTACCGGGTAACACGGGTTTGGCGCGTGCGAATGACCTGACCAATAGAGGAGACAAGGGACTCGTATCCAGCCATAACTTAACTAACATATAGCATCAGGTTTCTGTAGTAACTGCACGTTATACAGGCATGTACTAGGTTTTCATGAACCAATTTGTCTTTCAATGATCATTACATAACAGTTTGTGAGTATACTAGACAACAATATCCCCTACTGGTCATGTTTATGTGCACTCAAGTGTGAACTTATACTACGTCTCTCTTTTGGGGTACTTTTCTCTCAGATCAGGGACCTTTTTGATGTTACGTTTGAACTGTGCCTTGCTCAGGCTCTTCTTCAGCCATTCCGTTTGAATGTTCCACAGTGTGTTGCCATGATACAGTGGTGATTTCCTGTATCCGGCAGTCACTGGCCGTTTCAGTGGGAACAACATTTTCACCTGTGATCTCAACTGAAGCTGTTGCTGAGAGTCTACCTCATTGTCTCTGTCAGGGTAGGACCTGAGGTAGTACCAGGGATGTGATTTCTCCTACTTTGGTAGGATTTCCTACCAAATAGAGCTAAAAAATCGACCCTCATGATTTTCCCAGATCCAATGAGATATTTTTTCAGTGGGGGGGGGGGGGGGTCTGTTACTCAATTGCCAGACAGAATCTTTACTCCAAAAGGTGAAGTCCTGATTCTTCAGACCAGAAGACTGAAATACACCAAATTGTACCATTTGCCTCCTTCATTTTCAAAATTTTCTTGGGGGGCATGCCCCCAAACCCCCCTAGTACTGTTGTGCCATCTGATTTACAAATGGACACTTAACTCATTCAGTCTTGGATTAAGGTGGGAGGGGGATGCATGGGAAGGTGGCCCTGCAGCGTTGTGTTTGTTATCCTTGGCTGAAAACTCCTGCCAAAAAGCTGATATAGTATACTATAGTCAATGCTCGCCCATCATGATATCAACTATAGTCAAATATATAATGCACCAGATTGCAAGTTTTCAAGGTTCCAAAGAGCAGCAGATAGCACAGTTTCAATTCTAGAATTTCAAAATTTTCTAAAACCTTTCCCTCCAAAAAGAAAGGTTCCAGCCCCAGAGAATAGAGCTGGGGGGCATTGCAGACAGAGAGCTTACACAAAGACTTCAGCTTTAATATATTTTGTCCCAAAACGCAGCAGATAGCACCATTTCAATTGTAGAATTTCAAAATTTTCTTAACCTTTTCCTTCAAAAGCCAGGTTCCTGTCGCAACCATAAAGACCTCCGCCTAAATAAATCTTGTTTCAAAAAGGCAGCAGATAGCACTGTTTCAATGCTAGAATTTCAAAATTTTCTAAAACCTTTCTCTCCAAAAAGAAACGTTGCAACCTTAGAGAATAGGGCTAGGGGGCATTGCAGACAGAGCTCTTACACAAAGATCTAAGCTTTAATATATTTTGTTCCAAAAAGCAGCAGATAGCACCATTTCAACGCTAGAATTTCAAAATTTTCTAAAATCCTTTTCCTCCAAAACAAAGTTCCAATCCCAACCATAAAGACCTCAGCTTTAAAATATTTTGTTCCAAAAAGCAGCGGATAGCACTGTTTCAATTCTAGAATTTCAAAATTTTCCAAAATCTTTTCCCCTCAAAACAAGGTTCCAGTCCCAACCATGAAGACCTGAACTTTCATATGTTTTGTTCCAAAAAGCAGCAGATGAATTTCAAAATTTTCTAAAACCTTTCCCCCTCAAAACAAGGTTCCAGTCCCAATCATGAAGAGCTGAACTTTCATATATTTTGTTCCAAAAAGCAGCAGATTGCACAATTTCAAGTTTTGAATTTCAATTTTTTTTAGAACCTTCCTCCAAATAATAGTTATAAAAGGCTGGAAAAAAGAGATCTGACCTTTTTTTATATTTTGTGCTAAAATGCATCAGAATGGACCATTTCCCGGCTAGACATTCTAAATTTTCTTGGCTGCATCCCCAAAACCCCCCAAACAAAATGCAGCATTAGGCTTTCAGATTTCCAAAAGTCCCCCCCCCCCCCACACACACACAGCTTAATTGCAGTGCTGCACAAGAAAATGAACCTGTACTGTGCTTGAAACAACTGAAAACAGAAACTTCTCAGTTGTTTTTTGGCCTATACCTTTTTTCCTACCATCTGACAATTTTCAAATCACATCCCTGAGTACTTTCTCATGAGTGTGAGCATGAGCTCATCTCTGCGTCGGGACAACATGTCTGTTTTGCCTACACTGTGTAACTCAGCCACTGTGTGCTGCTTAGCCACCGTGTCAAGACATCTACGAAGTCCTCTGTTCTGCAGCCTCTGGAGCTTCTGCAGAAGTCCAGCATTCGCTGCCTCATAGAAAAAGGAGGCATAATCGAACAATGAGGCTATGCTCGTCTTGTATATACACAGGGCTGTGTTCCTGTCCACAAGGCACCTGACTTTGTCCAGATTGAACAGTCAACAGTTGACCTTGCCCAGTAACTCACCTACAGCCTTCTCATAGTTGAGCCTGTAGTCCAGCGGGACACCTAAGTAGGTGTAACAATCCACTGTTTCTAGCAGGGTCCCGTCCATTTTTACATCCAAGGGACGAACAATGGGGGACCTGCTGCATGAGGCGTACAGAACACATTTACTCTGCCACACATTTATGGTAAGCTTCGAAGAAGCACACCATTTATCCGTGATATACGGTAGAGTACCATTCCGGGCTTAGGACTACCGTAAATTCTTGCATAGTAGCCGCGGCTGGTACGAGATTCAGAACCCCAGTGCGGCTTATAGAATCCTCCTGAGGTGGGGGTGAGGGTTATACAAGGGTCTTTGCTATTAAAAAAGGACAGTACTAAATTGGTAATTTTCAGACTCCCTGTACGGCTTATAGAATTCCCCCAAGTTAGGGGTGCGGCTTGTACGAGAATTGGGCTTATACATGAGAATTTACAGTACTGTTTTCTGTCACAAGACTACTATGCAAATGTGTTCTCATGTACCAGTATTAAAGAAAAGCTATGTATACATCGAGTCTTACTTCTTTATTTGATGGGTTTCTTTCAGCTACCTCTTCCACTACATATCAGACAACCGGATAGTCTACCTGTGTATCACAGACGACGTAAGTATACTCACATTTGTCTATAGATAACATTAACAATTATATTAATGAGAAAAAGAACAAGAGACTAGTTCCCTATAATTAAGCTGCCACCTTCACAGAGGAATCAGTAAAACATATCAGTGAGTAAACATGTATAATAAAGTAATCCTCAACGTGCTTAGAGTATATAGAAAATCTTACCCTTTCGGAATTAAATGATTTACTGAACCTTTCTTGTCTTGCAGGATTTTGAACGGTCGAAGGCATTCACATTCCTGGCAGAAGTCAGAAGGAGGTAAGAATAGACCCCCAATAAATAGATAAGATTAGTATCAAATAGGGATTTGAAGAAATACAATTTTGACAATTTGTTGTGTAAGATCTGTTTTGTAAATCTCCTGAAGGGCTAGCAGTTATTTTGAATATGAATAGCTGGTATAAGCTTACAATTATTCCGCCACACCTTCTTTTATCAAACTGAGCACAGCTTTATGACATGGTATTTGACTTGACCATGCAGGTTCCAGCTGCAGTATGGAGACCGATGTCAAACCGCCCTACCGTACGCCATGAACAGCGAGTTTTCTCGGATCATGGCGTCCCAAATGGTAAGTTTGGGGAATTTCAAGTTACAGAAGACTATTACTCAACTTAATCATTTATATGCGGTACAAATTAACAATGACATTGCCATTGCCAATGTACAGTTCATATGAAATACAAGATAAATAACCTAATAAATTCACCTTTTTACAGAGACACAGCTCCAACGAAATCGAAGAGGTGGACAAAGTGGGTCAGGTACAAAACCAGGTAGATGAACTGAAAGGTATCATGGTTAGGAACATAGGTTAGTATTTCACTTGTAGTTTGTATAGATAATACTACATATACATTGTATCATGATCAAAGATAACAAATATCTACTATATTGCACAGTTTTTATCAGCTGGCTAATGGTAACATTGTATATGATATCTCCAATCTCTTAGAACGATGGTACATAACTCTGGCATCTATTTAGTGTTTGTTGGTAAGTGCCAATATAGTTTTGTTTTCATGATCTCATTCATTTATTTAAATATCTCATTTCTTTCTGCAGACAATCTTGCATCTCGTGGAGAGAAGCTGGAACTTCTTGTAGACAAAACAGAGGACCTCAGTGCCAATGTAAGACGCCTCTCATGTTGAAACGATACCAGAATCATTAAACCAGTTTAGAATCTATCAATGATGTATAATAGACGATCGTCTAAAGTATATTTAGTGACTAGTGCAATAGGATTCTGTCCCCTCAATGACGCTAGTGTTTGAAGAAGATTGACGTTAACCCCTTAAGAGTAACATATTTCTTCAGTTAATGTACTATACCGTGTACCCTATGGGGTTGATATATTCCCAAAGGTCAGCATGATTCACCAGCGCATCATGTTTACAAATGAACATGACTCGTTGAACCTTTTAAATGGCTAAGATATAAAAACATGCCAAAATAGTTCCGACTTCTTTCAAGAAAAACTTAGCCCTCCAAAACAAAATCTTGTTTAGGCCGTTTTATTTTGATAACTTGGATTACGGATCCGCCGCCGAGATTTTTGGCATTTTGCAAAAAAAAAAGAAGTTTTTTTGTTTTTTTTTACCTTTCCCCTCCGAGAATTTTTGAGAATTTTACCAAAAAAAAGAAAAAAAGTACATGTTAAAGCAGCAAAAGGTAGAGTGAGGCCTGTCAGATTGGGGCTAATTCTCAATATATCTTCATTAGATTGCCTAGAAATGAGATTTTCGATGCCTTTTTTTTTTTTTTTTTTTGCCTCTGTCCTTCGGGAAATTTTGTGATCTGATGCCCCCCGTAGGGCAGCTTTTTTTTCTTTTTTTTGCCTCTGCCCTTCCAAAAATCTGGAAGCAAAACCCGTAATCCAAGTTATCAAAAAAAGGTGGCCTTATCTAAGGTAGGCGAAATAAAATCATGCGTGCAATTACAAAAATAATACTTTGTTTTTCAGTCTATATCATTTAAAAAGACGAGTACGAACTTGGCGCGGTCCATGTGGTGGAAGAACATAAAGATCACGGTCATCATCGTCGTTATCGCTATAGTAAGTCTTTGATTTATATATACCCGGTAGTACATGTATGTGATAACATTGGGCTAGAACATGTTAAACCACCTATAGTAAAGTTATGGTTACATGATGTCTTATAGGAAATAGCAGATATCTAAGACGGTATAGTTAGAGATACCTCTTTTGTATGAATTCCTACTTTAGATACCTCTTTTGTATGAATTCCTACTTTCACGGGGATTTGTGATTGGTTCCCTACAGCAAAGTCAATGACTTTCGGTCGAGCGTAAAGTAGCATCCCTGGACTGTATATTGCGGTATTTTATGTTTAGATATTTTACTTACATGTAGCCTACACATGTACTATTACTTTGCAGATTGTACTCTACATTATCGTCAGTATATCGTGTGGTGGACTCTCCTGGCCGACTTGTGTGGGCAAATAAAGGATAGACCATTAATGACACATGTGTCTTGTTGACGATACGGCATGGGAACACCTTTTATATGAAGTACGTCACGTCAGTGCTATGTTGACGTCCCTGCGCTACCCTGACTTGTTCATTATGCAGCATATAAGTGCAGAGTTTGTCCAAGTCTCACATTCCAAACAAGGAGCTTTCTACTCATACTGCAGGTACTAACCATTGTGTGACCCTTTAAGGACTGCATGGCAACATCTCCATTTGTCGTAATGATGCACCAATGTAGTGCCGGCGAGTAACTCACCCGCGCTGCATCGTGTGGAGTCTCAGTTATGGTAGTAGATCAATCACGTAGTAGGGTGAACATGATGCATGAATGCAACACTGGTGAGTTACTATCCATGAACACTGGCGAGTTACTATCCATGAACACTGGTGAGTTACTATCCATGAACACTGGCGAGTTACTATCCATGAAGCATGAGGATAAAAGAGAAAGGTGCATTAAAGCACCATGTTCCCTTGTAGTGCATCTGATCACTGATGGTCTCAGCACAGGATACATGGATAGATAAGGAATGTATATATATACGTGCTGCACAGGGCTTTTATACAGGCGGTAAATAATGGTGGGTACTGCGCTCCTGAAGCTACCATGGACCAATTAACAAAGCTAACGAGTTTTAGTAGCGTGTATGTTTAACATAGACACAGAGATGCCACTTTTCAGACTTTTGTAGGAATTCCAACTTTTTGCCTGTGATTTCTGTATTAGATTACAGTCTTTTTCTATAGAAAATGTACCAAGATGACAGGAATTCTAACGTTCTGTTAACTATGGAGTGGCATCTCTGTGACACGTACCTGTGACTATAGATGTCACACACTGGTAGTGGGTAATAATTTATTATAATAATCGTTACAGAACACAGGGTCGCACCGATATCTATACTAGGTTGTGTTGAGATCAAATGTAATTTAAATCAGTAATTTAATTGTTTTTTTACCTAGTGTAACTATACATTGCATAAGATACCCCACTATGAATTTGTTCACTGATAAGGTTCACCGAAGTTGATTGTGATAAGCTGATGACAGCTCAGTATGCCAAAAGTGTTTGAGAAGGTGTGTCTAGAAAACCCTTTCAAGGTTGCATGGTGCTTTAATTAAAGTTAAATGTGCTGTGCATTTTGTCCTTGTGATGTTCAAATGTGGCCCTGGCGAGGGAGATTAGACCCGCCAGGGCTGCATCCATGCATCATACCACACAGAACATCACACATTCAAGTACTATGCGACCTTTGAAGGTTGAATGGTTTTAGAGATATGCTGCCTGTTGTTGTTGGGCGTAGTATGAAAGTTATCGGCTCTTTGAAGAGAGTACCAGCAACCGCCGGATGTGACTTCTACAAAAAGTGGGTAATACTTTTACAAACTATGTTTGATTTTGCTGTGGAAATCTATGGAAACTCTCACACTAAAAATGTTTTATATTTATATGTTAGGGAGTTTATAACATGACATCATTTTGGTCCCTTCGGTAAGGTCTAAGGTTCAATGATAATAGGCACTAGCAGTTTGTGCTAACATAAATATACTATTGCTGACCGGAAATCCATATACACATGAACATATCTAGAATTGGTCTACATTTCAGGCGGCACCAAAAAGAAATTTTGGTGTGCAAAATCCATAGACAAACTTTTCTTGTCCCAAATCTTAAATCCTGGAATCTCTGGTTAACATGACTTGTGGCAAAATATGTCTTTTCAGATGCAATCTATATTTTTATACGCGTTCAATTTTCTGTGAAATCCCTCATATGTTCTATTCTTCTGTTTCATGGGAAAAGGTCGATTGTTTTAAGTTGTGTATGTGACACTGACATGGGGTTTGTATGGATGTATATAAGAGGTGTGATTGTCTAGTTGTGTTGAGATTAAATGCAAAAATGTCAGGGAAGTGCTTACATGTGGGATGTAGTGTATAAAAGAAGGTATGGTTTGTCAGCCAAGTTGCCATATAGTGCTTCAAGAATAGCGTCATTTAGTCTGCGAAATGTAAAAAACACCACAATATTATGAATCATCGTTCACTGATATCTGTGGTATTGCCATATTCCGGTCAGCCTTTTGCATGTTGACAATTTAAAGAGCTTAATCGTGTAAATATTGGTTGTATTGCTGTAAGATATGGCCTGGATGTTGTATATATATGTACTGGGATGTCTGTTTAGTGGGGAGCTGACGAAACGGCTTGTATTTAATGCTTAATATGTTATATGTAATCTGTTCGTTGCGCTTTTCTTGTGTGTCAGAGTCGAACTATATATGCATATCGGGTGCTTAACAGAACGATGATTCTGGGCATCGTGTATAGAAGAAAGATTGATTGATAGGCTACGTTTGATCTTATACATGTATTGAGATTAGCCTCAGCAGTATATTAGCTGACGAAAGAGACTAACTCTGTATAAAGTGTCACTTAAATGTGGAAATACCCCCTCTCAAGCAAAATAATAACGTGTGTGCATACAATATAAAATTTCTGCTTTAGAAAATTAACAAGAACTCAACAGATATGCGGAATAATATCTGCCGACAGTTACGACCCGGTATACAGAATAAATGAAGTGCACGTTATCAACCACAATATATCAATTAGTTCAGCAAACATACTTAAATTCATTTGAGACTCCAAAAAGTTGCGGTCTAATTCTACATTTGGTGACATATTAGTACTGCTGTTAAGCCTGGGACCCTTTGTTATATCAACAATACTAGTTTATCTTCAAAGAATATGAATTTCGCTTAATTACACAGAAATTACTTGCTGTTCATGTTTTGATGCATACTAGGTGATACCATGGATATACACAATATACTGTGTATGCCTATAGTGACAGTCTTTTAAAGTTGAACGAAATATGCTAGTAATACATACTGCCGCTAACTTTCTTCTAAAACCATGTGAATCGAATACGAAACAAAGAAAGAAAATTATCAATATCTTGTATTTCATAAGTACAAAAAACATGTATTATGAGTGTCGCTTTATGTCAGTTATGCAATACTATATCCAGTGTTTGCTCATGATGCATTTATCAATTATACATATATGCAACACAATAAAATCAGCTATGTATACATTGTGCACATGTACATAATGTCAATAAACAATGTAGAATTGAGCATCTGCCTCAAGTGGTCCTTCCATGAATTACCACAGTCGTATATATATCGAGCTTTTATCATGAGACATTTGTGTTTGTATTTAAACGTTAAAACTTTTTGTTTTGTATTGAGAAACAGTCAGCGTCATACTCGCAAAACAACTGTTCTCGTCGCATCCTAATTTCCCCCGATAAAAGAGGTGGCGTTCATTAAATTGACATTGGAAATGTAAGGCCATACCAAAAAAAAGTTGGTCAATGGATTTCGCGCACCTAATTTTCGGAAATTAAATTTTTTCAATATCTTTCTTTAAAAACTTCTTTTTCTGTTTATCCCTGTAGATCAACCAATCAAATAATTTTTGCCGTGGGTTCACTTAGAACTTTTGTCAGAGACTTGGTAAAAAAAAAGAGAAGAAAAAAGTTGCTCATTTATAATTTTTTATGGCCAAAATCCATTGACAAAAAAAAAGATCTTTAAAAAAAGAAAAAAAAAGATTTCGCACAATTTTTCAAAAGTGAAATCCATTGACCAACTTTTTTTTTTGCTGTGGCCTAAGGATAATATTATAACAAGGTCAAAACAGCTGTAACAAAGTAAATAAATAAATTGTTAAAATAACTTTTTGCAAATGTCCACATCTTCTTCCCAGCTACAATCAGAAAACAGATCTGCCGACTGCGCTGAACTGAACAGGTCTTGTGACATTTCTTGACTTTGCACAGAGTCGACTGTCTGATTTAGTTCTCTGGTTGGTAACTTTCGATCAGAGAGCTTAATGTGGGCTGTCCTTGCATTAGAATAACTTAAATTCTGGATTTCTCTAAAGCCAACATGTGACACTACATTTTCTTTCTCTGCATGACAAAGTTTAGAGTTTGTTACTTCACATCTTGCATTGCGTCCCAATAATTGCATCCTTGATGGCCTTACGGCGCTGGATGGTATAATGTCTAATGAATCATCTGGCGAGCTGCAGACAAAATAACTACCACCTTTGTGGGATACCCTATTGCGGGTACTGCTGGTTATCACAGGAGTACTATGTAAGGTAGTGTTAAGTCTATGTGAGGTCTGCTGCCGTAGTAAGACCTCAGGACTGGGTGAGAAGAGATCCATCTGTGTGGATACAATCCCGGGACTACTGGACTGCAGGACCTGAAGTGGGGACACTGAACAGGGGACAAATGACACAGCTGATTTTAAACATGATTTCCGTCTAGTTCTCGCCACTGGCGTTGGTTTTGTCCTCATTTTCAAGTCTATATGAGCAATGTCCTTCTGTTCGGTAAGGAATCCTGCGAACTTGACATTTTTCACTTGAGGAGTTCTGATAAGGTCTCTGTACTGACTGTGTGCTTTGGTTCCTTGGCCAAGTATTTTTGTTAATTTGTTCTCTGACTTCTTCTCCTGCCGATGGATATTTGAGATACTAGTCAAGGATTTGTCAAGAGCTAATCCAGCTTGATTGACACTCTTAACACCAGAAGATGTGTGCTTCACAGAATGCCCTTTGTTGTCCTCTGTACACGACTCACTCTTTGTGTCTGGTTCATAATCAATGTCAGATTCAGAAAACAGTTCAGAACCACTGAACAGGATCATGGATTGGCTGTTTGCAGCAGAACTCCCAGCATGACTCATGTCTGACTTGGCATCATCCAGTTTGCTATCCTGCAGGGACATTTCTTGGGTGAAGAATAAATCCTCGGAGCCATTTTCCAGCGGGTCCACGTCCTGTTCTAAAGGTGCCACTTTCTGATTGTTTGCATTTAAACTTTCAGTAATATTCTCGTTGACAAATGATCCAGCAGCATTCTGTACATCCTTGTCACACAGGCCTCTACTTTGTGTGCTGCCTCCTTTCCCCTGGGCTAATACACACCTTACCGATTCCTTTCTGACCTGATTAGTGTGAAGCACCTTTTGTCTCGATGTTACACCAGTAGTTACTTCGGGGCTTTTAGTTGATGACTGTTGTTGTGACCACTGTGTTTGTGAATAGGACATGTCCTGTAGGAAGGCATCCAGGTCCTCAGAGAAAGGCAAGTCTTCCTCTGGGAAGTCAGCACTGGGGGAGTTTGTCACTATCTGCTGTGTGTTGGACCTTCTCTGAGGGTGTCCCACGTCTATCACAGTGTCGTGGGATCCAGCTGATACACTTGTCAGTGAGCCACTTGGTATAGATGTGGAACCTATGGAACCTGGTTCAGAACTGTTTTGGGATTCTTCAATGATATGTATGTCCTCATCTAATATTCTATTGGGGGGTGTTGTTGTTGAACCAGAACTCCCACCATGGCTAATATCTGACTTTGCATCATCCAGTTTGCTATCCTGCTGGGACATTTCTTGACTGAAGAATAAATCTTCTGAGCCTTTTTCCAGCGGGTCCACATCTTCTGAAGGTGCCACTTTCTGATTGTTTGCATTTACAGTTTCAATAATATTCTGTTGGCTAAAAGATCCAGCAGCATTCCGTATATCGTTGTCACACAGGCCTCTACTTTGTGTGCTGCCTCCTTTCCCCTGGGCTAATACAAACCTTTCCGATTCCTTTCTAACCTGATTAGTGTGAAGCACCTTTTGTCTCGATGTTACACCAGTAGTTACTTCGGGGCTTTTACTTGATGACTGTTGTTGTGACCACTGTGTTTGTGAATAGGACATGTCCTGTAGGAAGGCATCCAGGTCCTCAGAGAAAGGCAAGTCTTCCTCTGGGAAGTCAGCACTCGAGCAATCTGTGACTACCTGCTGCGTGTTGGACCTTCTCTGACGGTGTCCCACGTCTATCACAGGGTCCTGGGGTCCTAATGAGACACTTGTCACTGAGCCATTTGACACACCCTTGGAAACTATACAATCCTTGCGGTTGGGGAAACTTACTTCAGAACTGTCTTGAGATTCTTCAATGCCATTCTTGTCGTCATCTGATATTCTTTGGGAGGCACCTGTCGTTATTGCTCTTTCCCCTGTTGATGTATTCACAGACTGGTCACCAAACCTTTGTTGATTACTACAGGCTAACAGTAGCAGACTGTCAGAGTCACTGTCACAACTGTCTGACAGGCTCTGCATCAGGTTGTCACAGAAGGTGGCTGAGGACTTGGTAGTGGACTCTTGGACTGCTGCACACTCTGGTCCTGCTACCACACGTCTATGGGGACTGGGTACCACACCCCTATCACCGTCCTGTGGATCTAATTCATTGGGATCAAATGTTTCATTGAAATCATCAGCATCAAAATGGCCATCACGGGTTTCCTCATGCCATTTGTCTACTGGCCTCTTGTCGACTTGATTGTTGGCCCTTGTTTGAGTTAGCCTCTGTATGATGTCTGTGTGATGGCAGTCTTCCTCCGGCTCATGTGCAGGCCCAGACTGTTGTGATACCAACGCCATACTTTGATCAAAGTTTATTTCACCTAAATCCAACGTCTGGTTGTCCTGTGCGGAACAGTGCTTGATGAAGGAGTTGCCAATGGCTGCCATTCGACTCCCCAGATTACTACACCTTTGGTAGCCTACATTAGAGGTGCCTGGTTGAGACCTGTTAGATACCTCGGGTGGATTATTCAGCCCTTGGTGACCATGATACGTCCCAACATCTGAACGGTCCCTATTGCTTACTCTAGAGTTTTCCCGGTCACAGCTTAGAAGCACGGATGGCTGCCCATAGGTCATGTTGATACTGTTTCTAGATGAGGATTGCATGTAGCTCATTGTTAAATCCCCACCTGTCTGATCATACAGTGAGTACCTAGAAGTAGAACCAAGAGTCGTATTACTGTGTTCTAACTCATCCCTTGTTATATTAGCAATTCGTTGGCTGTTTGTTGAACTTATTGTCTGTATCCTTCGCTTGATCACTTGGACAACAGTTGGGAAGTCACTCTTGCCAACAGACTCCTGCATGGGTACCATTTGGTATGCAACAAGAGCAGGTGCAGTTTGCTGGCTGTTGGCCTTGAATGTTCCACGGCTGTTGCTGGCAATCACTCCGGCCAGAGTGACCGGTGTCCTGAAGAACTTCTCTGAGTCCCTGCGTCTTATCGGGCTTGATTTAAATCCAAACAGAAAGAACCGTCCGACAAACACCTCTTCTAACGAACTCGCTAGCAATCCTTCAGTGCCATCACATTTGATGGTGACTGACCTAGAAAATAAGGGGAAATAGAACAATAAAAAATAGTGCTCAATCCTATATCCGTCTCATTTAATATCTATTACGCTTCTTTAAGCTCTTCAACAGATAGCAGTCTTTGAGAAAAAGAATCATAGCTGGTTGAGACAAGTCACTATTGAAATAATAGCACTTTAAGGACAATTTCTTTTTAAATTACATTTTGAATA